>WYDI02030633.1:0-85169 GCA_009867235.2 Psittacus erithacus
TTCTCATTGACCAACACCCCCAAGTCCTTCTCCGCAGGGCTGCTCTGAATCTCTTCTCTGCCCAACCTGTAGCTGTGGCTGGGATTGCTCCGACCCAGAAAATGTTTGTTTGGGGCTCTTGTATTTTCGCAGCTTTCCTTGTAAGTGACAGAAAGTCCATGTACCAAATATTAAGATAGTAGGGGGAAAAAAAAAAAAAAAAAAAAGCAAGGAGGCAGTAAAATAACAGTACTTTTAAATGCATCTGCGAATACCAGGAACTCATCCCAGACATGGTTGGGAAAGGAAAAAGGGTGACTGTGTTCGAATTTGTCCAAAACATCTGCTCTTACAGTTTGGAGACAAAAAAGGGAATGTTAGAAAAGGTAATGGTCTCAGAAGTGTAGCTCAAGAAAAGAATTCATTTCTGAATTACATAAAGCAGATCTTTTTCCCCTTAATTTAGGTGAACTGTGTGAGTGGAATCATCAGGGTTGATCTGCACTGCTCTTGGTTACTGTGGTGATGTGATTTGTGCCATTGTTGGCAATAATATGAAATTGAACTACTTGCAATTCAAAAGTTGTCTGGTTTTCTTCTGCTGTAAAGTGATGAATTCTTCTTCCATTATCTTGGGGTTTTTGTTTGGTTTTTGGTTTGGATTTTGTTTTGTTTTTGAAGGGATGTGGTACATTCACAAAGCAGGACTGGCTGATACTGACACCTCCTGACAGTTGGTGGAACCACAGGGTGTATGTCGCAGGACAGCCGCTGGGTTTAGGAATTACACCAAGATTGCACGCAGCAGTATGTAGTAGCTGTTACGTTGGCAGGTCGCAGACAAATGTAGTATCATGGAATAGCTGACACCTGCAAGCAAGGGAGAAGCTGTCATAACTTTTGAGGCTGTTAGGATCTGTAGTGACCACCTTCTCTAACAAGAGCATTTATCAACATAGTAAAAATGTTATCCTGTAAGAAAGAATTAAAAATAACATACACCGTTGTCTGAAAGTGTGCATGTGCAAGCCCTCCTGAAACTGACCCACTGCCACCAATGCGCTTGAATGAGATTTACTTTTCCCTAGTGATGAAGGGGAAGGGGGTATAATGCTGGTTTGAAATTCAGACCAGATTTTTGTGTGTGCATTTGATTTTATTTATTTTCCCCCAGCTCCTTCTCATGCTGCACCAAATAGGTCACAGGGTTTACTGTTGTAGACTTGTAAATTGGAAAACAAGTCAAGGCAGTAGCCTGGAATATTGGGACCTTGCAGAGCTGGGCAAGTAGCTTGGAGCGACAGTGGGAGTGTGCTCTTGTGTGCTCTGGAGTCTTCCTCACCCAGAATGATCAGGTCTTCCCTAGCTGTCCTCATTGTTCAGCTGTGATAAGACAGCCTTTATCCATAGCACACGTTTGAACCTTTGGGGACAATTGCTGGAAATTTTTGTAGAGGTTACATATTTATCTGCTTTCCTGAGATCTGTTGTGATCATTCCAGAGCACTGCGGAATGATGTGATGTTAACACACACAGATGGAGTGAATCGGAAATAGTCAGGATTGCCAGAAATTCAATTGAAAGTAAACACATGAAAAAGAAAAAGCCAAACTGGAACAGGTATATGCTAAAACCCCTTTTCATGACTGATGAATCTATAACATAATTCATGTTTCCTTGTAGCTGAGGGATTGCAGAGGGACAGATTTCCACTTGTCCATAAGTTTAATTCTTGTGTGATGCCCTTTTTCAACTGGAATACCCGTGTTACCAGTCTGGGACTGATTTGGTGCTACACTGTGTGTGTATGCTTGCAACAAATGGAAAGTAGAAAATCCTAGAATGAGGTGAAGAGGTTCATTCCCTGTTACTCCAAGTTTCTTCTTTCATTAGTTCACTAGTTTGATGCCTTGCTTGGAATTTTCTTGCAAATTTTAAAGGCCATATAGCAGTTCCATGTTTGTGCCTTGAGGGGCTGCATGCTTCAGCTAAGGTGCTTCCGTGGGAAGTTTATTTGGTGCTGTTGGACTGCAGCGTGCTCTCCTCGTAAGGAGGCACTGGCTCTTGAGAGAGTTCGGTGTGAGCCTCGTCCATGGAAGTCTTCATGGTGGCTTCCTCGTAGGATGGAGGCAAGCACAGAGTGAGGAATGTGGTATCCGGGACCAGAGTGGAGTAGTGGAAGCTCTGTTCACTGTTCCAGGGCAGAACGGAAAGGAAATTGGGCACATCATGCTCGGGCAGGGCCTCGGGGAGGTCGATGCTGAAGATCTGGCCCTGTGGAGTGGGGCGCTGGCAATGGCGGTACAGGAAGAGCAGCAGGAATGCCAGGAAGAGCATCATGGTGGCAGGCAATATGATGCACAGAAATGGTTCTATGTCATCTTTGGTTGAGCTTGTCTGTTGACTGCTCTGTAATCAAAGCAAATAGGTAATGTGTAGGATTCCTGGAGACCTCTTAATCAGAGAGGAAAAAAAGATACATTCTCCATCTCCCTTGCTATGGTGTAGCAGTTGCTTTTCCAAATTACTTTCTGACTGCATTAGGGATATTCAAGCAATATGTTTTGCAGATTTATAAATTGCTGGATTCTATTTACTGGTCCACTAAAACAAATGACAACTATGACAAAATAAGTGGAGAAGTTGCAAAGAGTGGTGGGTTTCTAGGAAGCCCTGTCTCCAGTGGGGAAAAAACCCAACAACCTGGATTTGTATGTGTTTTGGTGTGAGGTTTTATTACTCCTGTATTTTACTGGGACCTGTCCTTTTTGTGGGAGGTTGGTCAAGTTCTTAAAGCTAGGGAGAATACCCAATTGCAAAGGAATAGGGCTTGTGATCCACCTTCTAGTGTTTGTTTGCATTTAGAAAACTGTACTGTTTACTTTAAAGAACAAATATTATGACAACAACTCCTTTCATCAGGACCCACTACAATACCTATTGTTTGGACTATTCTAACTTTACAGGCCAGATCCAGGTAAAACACAGTGTGTCAGAACAGCCTGGACTTGGGCTCTTTCTTGAGCTTGTTCTGCCAGCTATGCCAGGATAGTTATAAAACTGTAGAAAAATAACTTCTGGTTCTATGACTGCTGTGACAGCTTTGTGTCCTGCAAAATGTAGCCCCAGAATGTCTCTCCCACAGCTTTTGAATTGTGCTGTGGTGTTAAGAGGAATAATAGGCTATTTATTTTTTTTTTTAAATAGCATTTGTGCTATTTAAAGTTGTATTAGCTTCACTTCTAAAATTTAATATAGATAATTTCCAGTCTGACTCTATCTAGCTCTAGCTTGTAATAACTGGATCTCATTTAGAGACTAGTCGAGAGAGTGGGAAAAACCCAAACCCTAAAATTCTCTTTATTACCAACTCATTTGCTTTAAGTAATTGAAGACTGTAATCAGATGGCTTTTTCACATATTTATGGTGGGACTGAACAGGTCAATGGATCAGATTTCCTGTATTTTGAACAAAGGCAGCTTTGCAAGTGAAGAGAACTTGAATGGTTCTTTCCTCAAAGCATTTAGAAGCAGGGATGCAAATGGGCTGTTGGCAGTAATGGCTCTGTGGAAAGGGCCTGGAACTCTAATGTCCCCTTCTTGATCTGTGAAAACTTTCTCTGCTTATTCTTCCAAGAATCATGGTCATTCCTTTAGCTACAAAATCACATTGTAACCTATGTTCAACTGAATATCTATGAGGCATTTGTTACCTCCCTGCTTTGTTGTCATATCATGAAATTTTTAGTATGTGGTCCTGCCTAAGAAAAATAAAGTAAATAGGTTTTGACTTCTAACAAATAGCGCAGTGAAGATGTCTGCTTTTTTTTTTCCTGAGGTATTGTGGGTCTAAAGCCAAACCCATTAAGGTAAGTTTAAAGTACATTGAAACTTTTGTGGGTTATCTATTAAGCTGTTTTCCCCAGCTGTCTTTCACCACAAAAATGCACACCAAAGAACTGTTTCATATTTACTGATCATTTCTTATTAAAGAGTTTCTGGCAGTACAAGCTGTTGTCTTACCTGACCATTAAATGAGCTGCAGGAAACAGCAGAGTTGAAAGAAACTGTTCAGCTATTATTCTAATGCAGATATTAAATCCTTCTTTTAAAAATGAGGGGATTTTTGTTTTTTAAAGTTTGTTAGCACTTTTTTAGTGTGTCTTTTGAGGTGCATGAAGCACTTCACAGGAAAATGAGAAAACACGTTCACTATAGTGTTTGAGCACTACATATATTGAGGCTCACGGATGCTGTTATGTTACCAATACTCTTATAGTAAATATTTAGAATCAACTAAAGAAAGTAAAATCCTCTACTGTTTAACATCTAGAAGTTTTCAAACCAAGCATATGAAGTGACTAAGGGAATTATTTGGTGGTGTGCTCTTGACTGGTTTGGTTTTGATGCTGCTGCTACACTGGATGTCAGTGTGCTCTGCCTGTGTCATCACAGGCATTATTGTCAAGTTTGTAATTGATGAAAATAAGGCTACAACTTTCAGCGTGAAATACGTTGTAGACACAGAAGTACAGGGACCCTTTAAAAAGAGAAAGGCAGACAAAGGCATGGGGGTAAAAGGGATTATGGTTCTAAAAAGTCCTCTTTTTTTCCCCTGCACTGATTTTAGTAGGATGGTTTGGCCATTGCAAACTCATATTTATCTGCTTTCTTTCATTTATACCTTTGTAGGGACTGAAGCAGAGGGTCATTTTTCCCAAACTGAGCACAGACTAGAAGTAGTAAAGCCTTTCATTAGTAGTCTGTCTGCCTGCATTTTTCTAACAAACATGCTGAGCATGTGCAGTTGCCAGCTTACAGATTACATGAACCATATCAGGTTTAGATGAGCTTTTTTACTTGTGCCTGTTGGTAAAGGAATGGAATGCAGAGTGCAGCTGAGTTGTGTGGTATTTCCATGATGAGTAATGGAATGGTTTTAAAATTGAACTCTGTCTAGGCAAAAGGAGCCTACTACCTGGATTGGAAGGGAATGACCTAATAAAGCCAAACATGAGTTTAAAGAGAGCTTTTGTGTAAGGATAAAAAAATTAAAGTTTATTTTGCCGACATTCCCATTAAAGTGATTGATTGGTGCTAATATTTATTATGTTAATGATTTGATAGGCTACTTAGAACTTTATTACACTTATTTTTATTAATATAGCCCATATTTATACTAATATGTTTTGAAGTTGAATCAGGAAACCAATACTTCTGAAATGTTTTTAGTGGATTTGGAACAAAGTCTGCTTTGAAGTCATTAGGATGTGATCCGTAAATAGGTGCTTGCTTCTTAAAGCTGCTTCATTATTGCTTGTAGAAAGCAAAACCTTATAAATCTGGCAAATAGAAAACCATTTTGCTGTGTTTTTTCATATATTAATAATGACACACAATTTTAAAGTGAGCCTAGATTTATACAGAATTCTTAGATACTTGTTAGAATGTAACTGCTGTTTCTCACTGTCAGTCAAAACCAGTCTGAAGGTGTAAAGATCTTGCTATTGCTATTCTAACTCTGGCAGTGTTACTGGTGAAGTAGACTTCATTAAAATTGTAGAGGCATTTAAAAACTATTTTTTCTCCTGTTATGACCCACACACATGTATCCCTACCCCTTTTTATTTTACAACAGGACACTTGATATCCCAGCTAAGTGGTGTTGCCAGTTCATTAGCTAATCCTACTTGACTCAGGTATTTACTGGGGATATATGTGCACCTTAAATTATGATTTCTGATCAGGGAAACTCTTTCGCTGTATCCCAGCCAAAGCCAGAAAGGCAGGCTGTGTTTTTATCTCTGAGGGCTACTTCCCTCCCCCCATTTGCCTGCATGTGATCCTCTCTCGCAGAAGTAATCAGTGCACAGCTTAGTGAACAAGAGTTCATTGCTGACTGCTACTGACTTAACATCTGCAGAAAGGCTTCATGGGACTACATCCAAAGCATGAACATGCATTTAAAAGAAAAGAAATGAAGGAAGAGGAGAATGCATTATGCTTAAAAGAAATAAACTTCTTTACCTGCTGCCCCAGCAAGATTTTTCCATCTACAATTCTTCTTTCCCCACAAATATGTTTAAAACAGCTTATCAGCAATAAGTAAATGCTCTGACTCTATTTAATTGAGCAGTTCTGCTTTGATACCTCAAAATACCCAGGTATTTACTCTGTGCTATACACTGAGACATCACACAGACATACACACACGTGCAAAGTCTAAAGGACATGCCGCAGAGACTAGCAGGGGGTACTGACCTGAAGCTCTGTTTCCAGAAGTGACCCAGCTGGTTCACTGTTTAGCCAGTCATAGTTTCCCCTGTCAGCATGTCCAAATTTCCTCCAGCTGCTGCCCAAGAGCCACCTCATGCTTTCATTAACCTGGTCTCCTGTCTTCGTGCCTCCACCTTGCTTCACTGCTTGCAACTGCGTCCCCGCCTCCCAGCCTTTATCGAGCTGGGCTGCTCTCAGCTAATGATCCTTCTTAAATGATATCTCATTTATAGTGGAAAAGAAAAAAAGAAGTTAGACACCCCCCCATCGTCGGGAAGCCAAGCAAATAGAGCCTCTCTCCACTTCCAACTCAATCTCTCTGGATTTGCTTCAGTGGCCTACATTACCAGCAAAGCTGGCATCAGGTATCCGAGAGCTGGGGCTGATAGTGCTCTGATTGGAGAGCTCCTGCATTAGGATTATTAAAAGGGGAATTTGCATGTGAATCTGAGTCCGCACGGTCATGACTCTGCGCAGATAAATAATACTCTATATTTGGGTATCTAATAAACACTTTTCCCAATGAAACAAAATAAGTAAAACCCACACCGCTATGTCGACAGCAGAGGCTCTCCCTCAGTTACACAGTGCGAGGAGGAACCATGGTCCAGACAGGTTTTCTCTCCCTGTTGCTGGAACATACAGTAAATACTGAGAGTGGTTTCTGTGTAGAGAGGCAAGGACATAAGGCTAAATGCTGTGCTGAATTATTTATCTGCGTTGGGATGTAGATGTTAATGATAAATCTGGAGAGTAAGCTCTGCCAGGAAAGCTTTGGTCACTGAGAGTGTAAGTTTGCTTTCAATGGTGACAAGTTGTCAGTTCAGTTAAACCATGACTTGTTTACCACTTTCTAGGATACATGTTGTTAAATGGCAGTTGTTTCCAGTGAGAAGCCTTTGTGCTGTTTATCTAGAAAAAACAAAAAACTTCATTAATGTCTGGTAACCTCTGAAGGGAGAAATATTTAAGTTAAAAGTCGAATCAAGGTTTAGCACTTACTGAAAAGTTGGTGGTGTGCTTTTCTGCCTTGCTGTGAGCAGAGGGAGAGGCTGGTGTTAATATCCCATTCGACTGTGATGAATTTTGCATGGTTTCTCAAGGCTAACCTGTTCAAGCAAAAGCTGTGTTCAGGACTGATGACACAAAACTGGGATCTGAATCGTAACGCCTTATTTCTTGCTTGGATTTCCCTTCCACAACTCCTGGGCGCAGAGCTCCCAGAGAATTGCAGGCTTGATTGGCAGCAGGCAGACCTTTTGCAGCTCCAACAGTGGCAGTGCGAAATGTAGGAGCTTGATGTTTCTGATGAGGGGAGTCTGGAAGAACCTCTTCCAGGTCTGGCTGTGACTGCTGTGACTGCAGCATGCAGGAGGGATCTACCCTGCAGGTGAACCTGGGCTGTGGGAAAGGGAGGGGATGGTTTGATCAGTCCATCCCATTTTGTTACTGAAGTTGCTAGATAAGCTGTGGACAGGGAGAATTA
Source organism: Psittacus erithacus (assembly GCA_009867235.2). Classification (NCBI taxonomy): domain Eukaryota; kingdom Metazoa; phylum Chordata; class Aves; order Psittaciformes; family Psittacidae; genus Psittacus; species Psittacus erithacus. The sequence continues at coordinate 7,743 of WYDI02030633.1, forward strand.
ACATTGAATGTAGGGTCGCTCTTGGTGCTCAAGAAGCTTCATTGTTCATCAAAAACTGGGCCCTGCTCTCGTTTCTGCTGGGGAGGTCCTGCATGAAGCTAGAAAGGTCACCTCAGTAAAACCTTTATGTGCTTGTGAGAAGACTCCTTTCTTCAGTGCCTTGCTTGCCATCTTGGAAAGCACTTTCAGAGGTGGTGAGTGCTTGCGGCTGCAACCAGAGACCAAAGGAGTTATGCTGTGAATTACAACGTCCCCTGAGAAGCCTGGTCCTAAATATGGCTTAACAGGTTGCACCAGGACAATGAAATACTTCTGACTTGATGCCCCAACACCCTGTATGGAAGCAGGAATGAGGACCATCCTTCCCAAACACGTGTTAAGAAAATAAATTCCTTAAGGAGTCTTGTGACTACGTAGCTTAAATCTGTCATCTCATGTGTAAGCAGGAAATATTCATCCACTGTCTTAATTAGGGTCTTAATGCAGCCCCTAAGATTATTAGTGCTACTTTTAAAAGCCTGTTGTAAATTTCCTTTGGGATTGTGTCATGAATAATGATGAGAAGTAAAAAAATTATGTCATCTTACAGTATAAACACTGTTTTTGGCATCCTTGTATTCTAGTTAGATGAATTTCATCCAGAAAATAAGGTGTGTGCTTTTAAGACTCACTGACCTGATTTACCAAGTGCTGCTTTGAATTCTTGACCTCTGGAAAATGTTTAACAATGATTTGATTTTGTAGAGCTGAAGCCAAATGGGAATTTGGGGAAATGTTGTGGCCTTTGTCACGCAGGTAATTGGAATATAAAATAGTGATTCTCTCTCTGGCTTTTTATATAATTAGTGGACCCAGCAGGAAAACTAGTGAAGGTAATGGGGATACCATGACTTTCTGGTGCCAGTGGTTGGACATCCATTTGACATACTGCCTTTATAGAGAAGGTCTGCTCTTGTGCAGAACTGAAATAGTGCCACTTGAGACTGCATTTGTGATGGCAAATCTGTTGCAGATTTGTGCCAGCCCTGTGGGGCACGCATAATGCTTATTTCTGCTTCTCACAAAGAGCTCATAAATACCACCTATAGCTTGTGCATGCTGGAATGTGGAAACTGGGGTGAGGAGGAGCATCCTTGATTCCGAGACTCATGGTCAGATGTCAGGCTTGCCACTTTGAAGAGCCAGGGAGGTTGACCTTTGGAGGTCTTCAGACCTTGATATGGACAAAACTTTCCCCCTTCCCTCCACTGGTTTTGTTCTTTGAAATAGTTTAACAGTTGCCCTGTCAAATGATGTGGAGAAAATAGCTGGCATGGAATGGTACCAGCAAATTGATAAGATTTTGGTAAAGGTTTGTAAAACAATGGCCACAGGATGGTTTCAATTGAGGCAGTGTTGCTAATATCACCTCCAGTGTTATAGAAGGGGAGCAAGGAGAGACTTTCTGAGGAAGCTATTGCAGAAAATAGGCAATTCTACTGTCCTCAGTATGAAGCTCAAACTGTCTGACATAAATAATTCATCTTTCTGATTTGCTGGGATGTTCGAGGCTAGCACTGTAAGTCTAGGCTGCATTGCCACTAATGTGTGTAGGGAACAGTATATCCACAGTGCCTTCGTTGCCTTCCACATTTCTTGCTGCTTTCTTTGCTGTTTCTTTTGCTGCTTTCCACAGGTGGTAGAGAACCTTCCCTGCTTTGGATGAGTGCCCTGCTGTGAGGGAGGGTGCGAGGGCTAACCTGAACAGTGCAAAACTTGGAATTACAGTGGGTGAGGTGTTACCATTGTAAATGGTACTGTGGTCAGGTATAGACTCATTGAATGAAATGGAGAGAAATGCTGACTTCTGCCTATAACCAGCGGCCTATAATGTTCTGTGTACTTCAGCAGGAGTGGTGCTGGCTTCTGCCCATTCCTATTCACTTGGGCAATTGAATAATTCAGTGATTTGCTTTTCTTTGGTAAATTTTTCATGATACCGAGATTCTGGCTTTGCTTTTTTGTTAAACATCAATACATTTGTTTTTCAAAATCAAAGCACCTTCTGAAGAGCAACCTCTCCCCCCTTTCAAACTAAAACCACTGTCACTTCAAAGGGTTGCCACAAGTTGGCATGGCCCCTGCTGCAGATCAGGATGTTAAGGAGCAGCATTTGTGGACAAGCTGTGCATACTCACAGCCTGTAGAAATGGAGAGAGGAGATCCAGTTACAAAACGTGCATGCTGATGGTACGTACCTTGGCATAGGAGCAGCAGTGGCCAGGGAAGCAGGAGCAGGCACTGCTGAGGTATTGATCTGATGCTGCAGGTGGGTAGCTGAAAGCAAAACCTTCGGAGAATGACAGTGCCAGGCCTCGGGTCACTGCCAGAGCAGGATTGCCTCCTGCAAAATATCCCTTAAAGTTTTGTGAGTGTAACCATGCTTGGAAAGTGCGGTCAACGACGATGTGATTTTTGCTTTGCCTCTAATGACAGCGTTTCAATCTCTTTAGCAATTCTTTGTTCAAAAATATGTAATTTTCTGCTGGAATATTGTGAATCCCTGTATCAAATCCCTTGAGACTGTGTTTAAATACCATGGTCTCTTTGTTAGTACTTGTTGCTAACACAGTAAATTTTAAACAGAAACATGATTATGTCTTTGTAGCTTGATTTGCTTAGTGTCATTTGGTGCCAAAAACCTACTGACTCTGCATACTAAAACAATCAGACTTTCTGATGTTGTTGCTTAGAATCAGTGTGGCCAAGAGAGCACTGTCTGAGAAAGAATAGCTCTTCTGCCCTCTAAAACTCACTCAGTTCTTCAGCAGATTGGAAAAAATCAAAAATACTTATTAGTCCTTTGTCATTGCTTTCAGGCCAGGTGCAGCTCCAGAGCAGAAGAACTGTAGGCATTAATGTATCTTCTTACAGGTTAATATCTCTAATTACTGATTTAGAAAACCTCCGTTCTCTTTCCTGTCATTAACAATGAATCTCTAAGTCTCCATCTGGCATTGTTAAAATGCTTGAAACATTTGAAAGCATGAGGAAATACATCTCTTGAAATCCATTCCTGCCTGAAACGTATTTAGCAATAATAGTAAGAATGAGAGAGTTTGAAAATTATCTGTATAAACAAAACCAACTGATGCAGTACATAAGCTTGTAGTAGGTTGCAGTTGCCTGTATACGTGTGAGGATAACCACACACTGGACAAATGCACAGCAATGGGAGGACCTTCAGGCTCTGTGAAAGGAGGGTTAAAAAGTTAAACTGCCAGTTCCTTAAGTGGTCTGTCCGAGAGCTGAAGAAGAAACCATAAAGAGAAAGCTGCAGTATTGGAGGGTGAGCTCAGGGTTACCCAGCTCTCACTGACTGGCCTGTAGCTTCTCCTTAACCCCAGCTCATCACTGGTTAAGTGGCTTCCCTGAAACTGTAGACTGTCCATAGGAGAACTGGGGCTGTAAACTGAGAGATGCTTGTTCAGTGCTGTACTCAGTGGTCACAGAAAAGCCAACGGAGGCATTTGGCCTTTGTCCCTTCAGGACAAGGGAGAAAATTATTCCTGCCTGTGGAGTTCTGAATCCACATAAAATTTGCTGAATTGAAGCATGCATTATTTAACAGAGCATCAGCCGAGAGGCTTTGGGCAGTTTTGTGCTGTTTTAATTTAGGTGAACTGGAACACTTCTTTGCTTGAAATAACACGTTTTGTGTAGTGTTGAGAGTCAGAGTTCAAGTTCTGAAGCTGAACCTCCTGTTGTGAATCTCAAGATTTCTAACTTAGGGAGAAGATGCACAGCCTCCTGCAACCTGTACAGTTTGCTATATAAATGAAATGCATGAAGAATATTTTATATATAAAAAAGGCTCCAAATCTGCAGACTTGGCAAGAGCTTTATTTTCTCAAGTGCATCTGTTAATGGTTCAACTTGTCAGCAAATGGCAGTCAAGCCTAGATTCGAGGATATGACCCTTGTTGTGCAAGGGCGGGTCAGCTAGCCTTAACTGCACAAAGCTTTATCAGCAGAGCGGATAGCATTCATCAACCGCAAAGCTACCTGAAGAGGCAGAGAAAGGGGAAACTTCTCTGTAGAAAGAGAAGGGAGTCCCAGCAGGTGTCCCCCTCCTTGAGGTGCCCAGAACTCTCTAGTGAGCATGACTGCATTGCTTTCATTGCGAGCTTCTCAAACTCCACATTAGTTGCTTTTGCTTATGATGCTCAGTGTTGATCGTGTCACACAATGTGGTGCACGTGCTGTGTGCTGATTAGGTGCTAAGCTTTGTGCGTATGTGGTTTTGGGTAATGTCTGTTGGGTAAATGAAGAGCCATTACCTTAGTAGGTGCTGAAGTTAAGTTGCCTACTAAAAACTGCAAGGGGAATGGTGAAGAGCTCTTACTACAGAGCTATAGACTGGAGACTAAAACGTCAGGAGGCAGAGGGGGAAAAAGGGATGAGTTAAACAGGAAAGGCAGACATTTTCCAACATAAATGTCATAAGAATGTTCCAGAATCAACCAGAGCAAGACCATAAGGATCTTGGGACAGGGGGGTATCTGCTGTGAGGCAACGGGGCCTGCATGGATGAGCAGTTGTAACAGTGGCAGGTTGTAAGAGCAACACTAGACCTGACTGGTTAGAGGCATTTGTGTTTTGGTGCTGCTTGTCAGTTTTTGGTTTTGTTCTTTAAACTTTTTTTGGCTCCAGACATTGCTTTTTGCCATGTGCAGGATGATGCCTCCTTGAAAGGGATGGTCTGGCTTGTCCAGCCAGCTTGGCGTGGTTTGATGGTTCAGGCTCTATAAGGCACTCAAAGTGATGTAGTTTGGCACCTGTTTTTCTTTAGTAATCGCTGCAGATGTGTGCTTTTGTCTAACATAGGTAGCACAGCTTACCCCCATACCCTGCCCCGCCACCCATGACGGACACTCAGTGGTAGTCATTCCTCCTGTTCCCCTGAAATGCTAAAGGAGACTTGATTGAAAACTTGTAAGAAAAATTATTAGTGGGCTAGATGCAAACCTTCACTTGATTCTGTTTTCTTTGTCTTTTGTTTTATTTTTTCACGGTTGGCTTTGCAGACTAATAGTCTTTATTCTCCTGGGCTTGGGCCACAAGAGCCTGCATTGAGATATTCAATTATTTAGCGTCCTTTTAAAAGAAAAGGTAATGTATGCAAGAGAGATGTAAGATCTGCTCTGATGACTGTCCCTGCAGCTGGGTCTTTAAAAGAACGTTTTTATCAGGGCACTGGCTCTTGTGGTGCCACCATTGTAATTCTACCCAGAAACTAATTCCTGTGTTTTCTCAAGGGAAGATAAATTGCTTTTGCAGGTGAGCATTTTGAACCCAACCAAGAACTTTGTCACCTTCCTCTCCTTACATGAGTTACTGCAATACATTTTGAAAGCTATTTCTCACTTTCTCATTATGTTTGACATTCCTGTTTCCCAAGCTTGAAGATTTGTCTGTTTCCGACCTTCTGGGCATGCTTACTTATAGGGATAGATTTCAGTACTGAATCTTACCTGGTTTTATTTTGATCTGTTCCTCTCCCTGTAATCTCTGGCACAAAGGAGAACCTGATTTGAAGTACAAAGCAGTCTGCCAGGAATGTAATGTAACAAAACCATAGTAAATAATTTACAAATGCCACACAGGAAAACATTCTAAATTGATTAAATCTTAAGTAACTTTGTTTGACTGTGGTAGGGAATGAGGATCATGAGTGACCTCCTCAGAAGTGGTCACAGTCACCACAGCAAACAAGAATAATTCTGTTTGGGCATATTTGCTCAGAGCTGGCAAACCAGAGGTATTGTCTCTACTTTATGGATACAGATTTCACAGTAAGTATGATGTAGATAAAGGTACAGTTCTCTTGTAAAAACAGAGCAAAAAACCAAACCAGATTTGCTACCATGGATTTCTATCAGGAGCCTGTGAATTGGACACTCAGCCTGACTAATGTGTTGGGGTTTGGGTTTGGTTTTTTTTCAGTATAAGACTAGGACATAAGTGACTTGTGCTTAAATCTGAATTGTTTTATTTTGGGTTCTGCTGGGGTTTGAGACCTGGATGCTGAGTGCACTGTTCTAGGACACTGTGTTGGGCATTTGGATGAAGAGTTCAACTCGTGTTTGTTTACAGTGGTATTAGACGTTAAGAGGTTTATCCTGATGCTAGCTTCTTTGCCAGAAGCTCAGAAATTGGAGATGACCCTATGTTCCACATGGCTCAGTGGACAGAACAGAAGCCTGGTTCTACTTTTTGCTACTGCTGGCACAGCGCTCAGTGGGCCAAAAGAAAGGTTTCTCCATCTGTGAAACGTGGCTCAAGAAACATCTGTCCTGGAGAGAGCATGTTTCCAGCAGGATTACCACAGATAGTGTTCCGTTATTACTATGGTGGTACTTTCTGAGTGTTTGGGTGCATGGATGTGCCAGTGGTCTTCTGTGCAACTCTATTGTGCATTAGCTATTTCCTCCAAAGTGTGTTTCCCTTGTCTTCAGCCTTGTACCTAAAGTATCTGCTGGTGTATCTCATTTGCTTTTATAAGTGTCCCTCTTGTAAACTGTCTTTACTTTTTTCTTCTCTCCCTCTTGCCAGACTATCCCACAAGTCTGCAGCTCCGGGATAAGCAAGAGGCCAGAGCATGTGGTGTAGATACTTTGGGCCCTTTTGAGGTCAAGGACAAACTTTTGACTTGCTCAGTTGTTCATCCCATCTGTAAAATGGTAGTCGTGATGCTGGGCACGGTCTTGGCACCTTGTCAAAAAATAATGGTTAGAAAAGCTGTCCGGATTGATATCAGGGGAGCTTTTAAGTTTTAGTTGACCACAGATGAATACAGTGTAGCCAGTGGTAAACCTACACTGTGAAAAAACATCAGTCTTGAAATCCTATTTGTGATAAATAATAACTTGATGTCCATGCACCCATCTTTGGCACTTTTTGCAGTGGCAGAGGAAGGATGAGCTCTACCAAAACTGTTGAGAGAATGCTGGTTTTGTGTGGTTTGGTGAGTGTTGTCCGTCCCCTGAGCCTCCTGGGGGGGTCTGACTTGTGGAAGGCTCTGGAGGGAGTTGAGGGTGCTGACTTTCCTGGAGCTAAAAGTCAGCCTTTCAAAATAGAACCATGCTCACTTTCTTCTGATAAATACGTTTGGTAACAAATTCTATGGGAAGTTTTCATCACAGGGCAATTAACAAAACCAAAAGCAAGCTGTTAAATTTTGTCTACAAAGCAATGCATTAAATGGCCACTGGCTTTCCTGTTCTGGAATCTGGGTTAAAAATTCAGTGACTTCCCTGAAGGGGAAACAATGCTTGAGATTTAGTGGTGTGGCTGTTCATTCTTTTGTATGATCTCTTCTTCTCGCACCAGTGGCAGCAGAACCTGTGCCTGTGTGACTCCACTGTTAAGTGAGGAGGCAGCTGGAAATTGGTACATGTGAGGAGTGAGTGCAATAGCAGAACTGTACTTTCTGTATTTACCCAGTTGCTGGTTTACGTTAATGAATGCTCTTTAGGAGGAAATTAAAACCTTTCTAATGGATCTAAATGAGATGTGTGGAGCAGCAGAAGGTAGTTTCCTGCAATGGAATTTGATCCGACTGTTGGGATTTAACACACTCTGTTTTGACAGAAGTGCTGTAAGATTATTAAGGCATCACAACCTCATTTAGTTGCTTTGTAATCTGCTCTTAACCTTCATGCTGATGAGGCTGCTGTGTAACAGGCGCCGAAGGCCAGACCTTATATGGCTTCAGTGCATGGGAGCCCATGCCAGAGATCCCAGTGGGGCCAGATAGGAATGCAGCTGTGTTTTCACTCTTGAGATTAGGCGGAATGCTTGCCTTTGGGATGCAGACATGAGTGCACAGAGATGCTAAAGGCTATTGCATGCTGCTAGGTCTTGTCACTGAAATGCTCCTGCTTTCAGGGAGCCCCATGGAAATTCCTTGACAGGGGTACTGGTCAACTCCTTCTCCTGTACCTACAATTTTGGTTGCATGTGGAAGCATGTGTGGCTGTGAAGGTGTTTACTGCTTTCATTAAATATTTCCATTAAATTAAATGTTTTCCTCCAGCAGGAGTGATCACTGATCCAAGAGAGCCCTTGCTGAGATTTTTAGAGGGATGAAACATGATGCTTGCATGCACCTGTAGGCTGGGAACGCTTCTTCAGTGCTAGGTAAACCGAGTATGGTAGGGGAATGCCGAGCTTAAAAACTTCACAGAACTTTGGCTGTGAACTAGTGCTCAGAGGAGCCTTGTCCTGTGATGGCTGCTTGGCTGTTTGTCCTTGGATTTCATGCTGGGGATGGGGTGGTGGTGGGACAGGCACTGCCCTGATTTCGATGGCAGTAAAGTGGTTACTTTGGTGCGTGACGGGATTTGTAGAGTTCAGTCTCTAAGGTTACCTTTTAGGACAGTTTCCAAAGTTATTTATGTGATTGAAAGCAGGTGCCTTTTCTGCCATGTTTGTGTGTTTGGTTTTGTTTGCCTGTTTTTTTATTGCATCCCTAATAAAATCAAAGCCAAAAGTATTTTCCTCATTTTAATGGAGGGAGAAATGCTTCACCTGTTCAGATGTTTCAAAGTTCTGCAGAGTGTCTACTTGCACCTTCAGCTGTCTTACTATCTTCATCCCTCTCTGCCGCTGCAAGCCCAAACTTTGGCTAGCAGTGGCATAGGGCTCATTTATTTTAAAGTGCTTAAATCTCAGCTAAAATCTCAAATGTTAAAGTGTTTAGATTTTGGTGTTTAGATCTCTCTCAACAAAAACCCCCCACAGTTCAAAGTGGCTAAATTCCCCAGGTTGCGTGTGAAAACTGCAGTCCCTACTGGCATATGCCAGTATTTTGGGCCCTTTCTTAGTTCTGCTCCTTTGCTTCATCAGTAACTGTAAAAATAACTTTCTTTAGACAAAACCAAAGGGTAATTTATTTTGCATTTGCCTCTTTATTCTACAACACAAGCAACATAAATAGTTTATATATTTTTTTGTTTTAAAATATTTCCATTTCAGAGTTCAGTCAGAATAAAATATACACAAAATACAATTTGCAAGCCAGCTGACAGTGACTGCCTGACCACTGGACATCCAAGGACCAAACAAAGCTAGCAGCACAACAGAATGCAGTGGACACGGGATGTGGTTCTCTAAAGAAGAGCAGATGGGTAGAGGGGGGAAACATGGATGAGACTGGGGAATTGCAGCTAGGTGTGAACTCAGTAGAAGGTAAACCCAATGTAAGCACTTGCTTGACAAGGGAATTTACAGTCTCTTAAAAAGGATTAATGGCTCCTCCTGAATATACAGCTAGAGATGGAGTCCTGGGAATCATGTTCTGTGGTAAAATGCTTCCTATGGCAGCCATCATCATGGAAATAAACTCTGAATTTCTGAATTTTCAAACAGGAAAGATTTAGATCTTTGGCAGAATGGAGTGTTCACTCCCTTTGGCTTGCTTTCAGTTCTGGTTGAAGGGGCCCTGGACATGTGTTTGCAGTCTCAAATGATACCAAAAAGGGGGGTAGGGAGAGAAAATGGGTGGGGAGGGGGACTGAAAGAAGATGCTTGCTGCTGTTATTGCACTTTTCAACCTCTTGCTCCTATCTGCTCCAGCAAGCAGCATGCAGTGTAGGGCTCTGTCACCACTGTGCTATGCCCTTCCTGGCTGTTCTCCCTTTGGAATCGATTCTGCTTTCCTCTGCAGAGCAGCGGTCAGGAGCCACAGACTGCTTGTGGAGGTGATACTTGCCCCTTGCTTGAACCTGTGTACCTGTGCCTCTCTGCTAGCTCAGCTCTCGTTTCATCTTGTTTTTGTGGAAGCATGGCATTTCACTGCAGCCTAGATGAACCAGATGCATGGACAGGAATTAGGGCCCTGGTGCTCCATGGTATTTAGATGAAATTTATCGAAATACATACTTTTTGAAAAGTGGGATGTTGGGGTAAAAGGGTTAAAATAGATCCTGTTGCCATGTTTCTTAACAAAAAATGCCTTCCATGAACACAGTTCCCTGATTCAGTGAGGCAGTGGAGACTATGCAAGCCTCAACTTGTGAACTTGCCAAAAATAAAGAGAATTTGAGGGCTACGGTCCCACAGGCAAGCTCATTATTGCATTAATCCAGGATCATACAGTGTAGCTCCACTGAGATAGCCACAGAATTAGGGCATTTCTTCTTCCCTCTGCTTTTAATTTTTAGCTTGGAGACCTCTGAGCACTCAGTGAAAAGGTTGATGCATACTGACACCATGTGTTCTTTTATCTTTTCTTTTTAATTAGCCGGCACTCCATGTTTGGCCAAAGCTGGTTTTTTAATATGATACCACACAGTTAGTGTCATGTATAAAGTGTATGTTCTGAGGAGGATCAGTGGGAATGGCAGAAAGAGGTGCTACAACTTCGTCCTTGCAGCTGTACAACTTCCTGAAGTCACAGGCATGTTGCTGGTGAGGGCTGCCAAGAGACCCTTAGGTTGTATCCCTATAGAAGCCCTGCTGAAAATAGGGAGGTTCAGTGAAGGGAGATCTTTAGCTGCCAGAGGCTGTTACCTACATTGCATAAAATCCAATGTTTGTGCTTCTGTGCTATGGTAACTTGGTCCTTTTGTACTAAAAAAGAAGGGAAACTTTATTTCTTTTTTAATTGATGGCATTGCATTATTTCTTCAGACAATTGTGGAATGATCAGAAATTGGAAAAAAATAACTGTATTTCGTGTCATATGCCATGATTAGCACTGTACACAGATCTTCTCAGAAATTACTTTAACTACAGTAACAGGTAAGTAGCTTGCTTATGCATAATTGTAGCACAACCCCACAAAAGGATAAGGAAAGAAAGAACATTTTTTTTTTTGGTGATTTAGAAACAATTTGTCACTGAGTAATGGCATCTCTAGAGTGGGTTGCTGAAAATAGCTAAAGCACATGCTCAATTTCTGAATAAGCTTTTACACAGATGAACCAGGGATAAATAAATTGCTTTGGCTTGCTATAGTCAGCTTCCTACATGTTAAAACTGTATCTGTGCAAAAATAAAGGTTCTAGTTTTGGGGTGCTGGGATGCATGGGAATATGTGCTGGTTCTTGTGGATTTTTCAACCAAGAGGGTTATAGAAGACAGCAGCAGAGCTGATGACATCAGGAACTGCACAGGACTTTCCCTTTCCTGAGAAGTTGTGAACCTGTGTGTAAGGATTGAGGAATTCAAGGACTGAGTCCTGAGTATTAACCAGGTATGTAACTCACACTGATTCCGACAGCTTAGGCACTCTGAGTCAGGGCCTCAGCTATCGAGAGAGGTACAAAATGCAGGCAGCGCACAGACCTGGACCTCTCTACTTGCTAACTTGCTTGCCACTTTGTTTCATACTAGTGCTGCACTGAGCTCTGCAGATCCCGAGATGCTACTGTATCACAAGTGCAGATGGACATTACCTGTGGTTACATAAGGTACTGAAGGGCTGGGGTTAGATCTTTGGCAGCTGAGGATTTGTCAGGGAATTTTACTGTAAGGTTTTTAAACAAAACTTGAAGCTCACATTGAAAGGCAAAGCACCTTACGTGTCACAGGTGTAAACTTGGTTTGGCCTTGACATGAGCCAGCTGCAGTCCAGACGACATGATTTTTTTTATCCGTCATGAGGCAAAAGCCTGTGCTTGGAGTTTTACAAGGAAAGTTTTGCCCAGGTTTGTGTAAATCTTTCCCTAATAATTCTTTCTAGATGATAAAATAAGTAATTTATTCTCACATGAGTGTTTATCCCTAGGAGAGTATTAAATCTGTATCTTCATGTCTTAAAGACATGCATGTGTGTTAACCAAGAGATGGTGGTGGTAATTCTATGGCAGCCGAATGCTCAGAAAAGACTGCTGTGGGAAGTTACCAGAACAACCATTATGCATTGCCAATGTGACACAAACATGCAGGGAGCATGATAAAAGTACCACAAATGTGGGTATTGCTCTGTAAATATGCAGAATGCTCAGAGTACGAAAGTGTCTGGAGCTCCAAGAATCTATACATAGACACATCAGTCATCTCATATCTGTATATAGTCACACTACAGAATGAAGTGCAAACATGCAATGGCCTGAGACCACATTGGCTGGGATCAAACCTTGCTCCTGTTGTACAAGAAAAGTAGCACTTTCTGGAGGAGCACACTGTTATTTTCAGCTTTAAATATTTGCACGGGGATGAGCTATTCCATGTGCATAAAGGCAGCTGATGCCAGCCAACAGCAACTTTCTTTGCCAGTGGCTGCCTGTAAGATTTTAAATATGATGTTGTTGCCTCTGATTGCTGTGGGGGCCCTGAGGAGGGCAGTGTGAGCTAGGCAAAGGCAGCAGAGGGGCACTTTTTAAGCAGTTCAGTTAAATAAAAAATGTGGCCATTAACCAGAGTAAAAAGAGAGCAAGTTCAGGCTCTAATACACAGACTGACCTTTTTTGTTAAGGCTCAAATATTCTGATAGAACAATAAAGTATGTGCTGATGTTAGCTCATGCATTCTGTTATGGGGCTATAAAGATCTGAATGGGTTATGTGAGAAAGATGGACCCATGTAGATACAAGGACTACTTTGTGCTACTGACTGAGGTGCTTCCCCATTTACAAGTGGAAAGCAGGAAAGCTGCAGTAGCATAGTACAGCTGGACATGATTGGAGTGGTATTGTCACTCCTAGAGTTCTTCCTTCTGTTTTACAGAAAGATTTTGTATTGCAACCGCATCACAAAACCAGTGTTTCCTGGATGTTAGGCCCTCTGCTGGAATCTGGAGTGGTTCCACTGGTACTGCTATCAGTCTTACCTCTCCAACATGTTTTAGGGATTTACTTTAGTACAGCAAGGATCTGCATCTATTCCGTGCATGTATAATGAAAACCAGCAGAATTGGGTGTTTTGCATAGTTTATTATTCTGATTTCTGTTGTTGCCTAATTAATGTACTGCTTTAAAAGCAGCTCTGTATAGATGGTCAATAAGAACTTCAACAAAATTATAACCAACTTCTTTGTCTACCTACCTGAAGACGTGTAAGAAAGACATGGCAACAGAATCTAACCATGCCACAACTCTCCCATGTTAACAAGGTGTAATTGTACCTTTCCCCAAGGAAATAATAAAATTGTTGGGGGAAAATTGACAATTGCTAAAATTGCTAAATTACTTATTTGTAAAGTTAGTGTCAGTGGTAAGAAAGAGTTGGTTTTACAGAATTTCTATGTCTTTGAAAGAATTTAGCAAAGGAAAGTTTTGAAAGAAAGAGAAAAGGTGTGATGGACACTATAGAAAGTTAAGGGACAAATATTCCTTGTACAGGTCTAGCAAGTGATAAATGGAATTGGGAAATGGAGGGAAAAGGCAGGAAGATAGTGTCAGACCCTTTGTAAACACATCAGCTTTTGTGACGGCTGTTCAGTGGAGCCTCTTGGCTCCCTCTGTTTCTCTATGTTTAAGATGCTAAAAGGAGTTAGCTGTGCAAAATCAAGGCCCAATACAAAGAGATGCCATTTTGAAGATGGAGGGAGCAGGGACTGAAGCTGTATATTTAGTTGGTGTGCACATTTCAAAAGCCTTGGAGAATATCATTAAGTGGTCACCTAAGATTAAAATGAACTTATTTTCAACAAATTATTTCAACTTCTAATCAACAAATTATGTAGTATGGGAGTATGAGAAGGAGTGTCCCAGAGGCTGTGACATAACTTGTGCAGCAGGTAACCTTTTGATCTTTCTAGTGTGAACAGCATCACACATGTATTTGATAACACAGTAGTCAAGCCTTCCCCTTAATAATATCAGCAAATTGTAGTAGTCCCTATAGGAGTGCTGCACAGAGGGGGATGTACCTCCATGACACTCTCTCCCCTTCAATTTACAGCAGCAGACAAGAAATAGGAGAGAAATAAGAAAAATACCTTCCTTTCAGACTATTTTTTATCTCAGTTCAGCTCAATGTGAAGTAATGAAGCTAAGTTTAACAAAGGTGATAATGGTCTTCCTGGCTACAGCTGCCTATGTAAGCAAACATTTCCAGATAGAAGCATACACTAACTTAGCTGCAGTGGCGCTTAAACCAGAACACTTTACTCTGTTGAGTTGAATGTTGGATATTGGCACAGGCTGGTATTTGCTCCGTGGTATGTCTTTTCCGCCAGGTTCACAGGAAACAGCAAAACAAATTTCCTTGTTGCCCTTAAGGGGAACTAAAAACATGGAAAAATGATCAGCTGTAGGTGTAGCTGAATAGGCAGACTGAGTGGTGTTGTAGAGAGAGCAGCTTTGACAGTGCCATTTTTCTTAAAGCCATTAGTGCCATTTGTCTTGTCTCCACATGAGCAATGAAAGGATGAACAGTCTGCTTAGTTCACCAGTTTTACCCTTGGGATACTTTAATAGTCACTTATTAGCTACACCAAATGTGACCAGATTTCAAAGGCTCCTCTCAGAGCAAATAAATCTCCACTTACTTTCTCTAGTGAGTGAGGCATATTAGTAATTACAATTACTAGAGTAATCTTTATTTGGCTTTCTTCTCTCATGCTTATTTCAGAAGGGAAAAAAGTTACCCTAAACAACTGTCAGTTTTTTACTTGTCCCACAGCCCCACCTTTTTGCTGCCCTCTATTTCTTTCTTTAAAGTTACATAGGCTTACTGGCCTGGTTTGACATCCACATGACAGCTGTATTCACAGCTAATTGTAAGTGTGGATGTTGAAGTTCTGCTGCAGTTTATTGTGGATCCCACTGTTGCAAATTTGAATTAAAATGAAGGCTACTGAAATGTACCACCCCTTCAGGCACCAGCCTGATTTACTGGTAGTTTTTGGGTTCTGGAGCCATTCCAGACCATGCTGGACATACTCATGCTTTGTCATCTTTGCTAGTGTGAGTGAGGGGGACACAGTCTCAAGCAGACATAAGATATACATCGACAAGCTCATTGTTTCTTAATGTACCACCAACAAATAGGCAATTAATGAACCCCAAGTACTTCTTTGCTGTATACCTTTGATGTCTTCTCCCCTTTGCAATAGAGCACAGCTAGTTTTAAATGATGATATCATAAACTCGTCCCACTCTTCCCAGCCATTCCCGTACTGCTTGGCGGACACGGATGTCTGTCACGTGGCAGGTCAGCTGGCTGACACAGGGAAATACCGCTGGCTGCAGGGCTGTGAAAGTTTGGTCTGGCAGGGCTTGAATCTGGTTGAGAACTGTCAGCACCATGTTGGTCCATGCCTACAAACAAATTGGATACAAAAAAAGACTCTTCAGAAGACCTGTAAGTCATTGTTTGGTTTTGTATTGCAGGCATCATGCTCATCTTTCATCACCTTTAATTTCATTCCACAGTGAACAAAGTTTGATGCTTTCACGAATTTGCTGACATGGACACGCAGGCAGAGAGTTTCTGTTTAGCAATGGAGCCTGCTATTTCTGCTGTGGAATTAGCAAAACCCTTTCTTAAGTACAAAAGCATTGTGACAAGAAGCATGACATTTTCAAAATCCTTAAGTGGGCTACAGCTTTTAGCAGTAAGCAATGGGTTCACTGTAGGCTTCTAGTTCTTAAGACTAAGAAGTGCCGCTTTGGCCCCAGTCACAGAAGCACTCTTGAAAGCTGTACTAGTGTATGCATGACAGCACTTCCCTGAAGACTGATTTTATTTTGCTAAAACAGAATTAGGTTTTTATCAGTGCCAGCTTCTGAACATTCAGTCCTCATCATGACGCATTCGTTAAAAATTAAATCAAAATATTTTAAAAAAATATGTATCTTTTTAATTATTGCTATTATTGTTGGCATTCTGCAGGCATATCCTACCTGAATCTGGGCCTCAGCATCCCTAGCAGATATATTCAGGGAGCTGACTGTAGATCCTGAGCGTGGTCTCTTCTCTTGTCTCAGGATCTCTGGACCAGCACTGAATGAATGCCTCATTTGACCTTGATCTATAAGATGTTGTGGCCGCTGCAGTATGGGTGAGTCTGGCCCTCTTGAACCGAGTTCTCCTTTCTTTTCCACTTTAACCTCTTTGGTGAAGGATGTCATGGCCTGTTGCTGCTTTCTTTTCTTGTATTCTGTCATGAGCTTGGAGATAGTTTTGTCAGCGGCTATAGTATAGATCTTGTTGCCAGCACTCTCCCACCATTCTTTTTTCCTGGTTTGCTCTTTTTTCTCTGGTTTAGGACTTAGGGGTGGGGGTAGCAGCAATATTTCTCCACTCCCTCCTCGGGGTGTCAGGCTGTCTCCCAGCTGGTCTCTGATTTGACTCCGATCATCTTCTGATGGTGTGTCCTTCCCAGATTGCCCTCCAGTTGATGGGGTGGAGGTTTCTGAGTGAAAGGATGGTAAAATGAAGAAAGGGTCACCTTTGAATGCTGGAGGCTCCTCTACATTATTCTCCAGGTCCAAATGCATCTGGATATAGTTGTTGCACAGTTCCATGCAGAGCTTATGAAGCCTCTTGATAAGCCATCCCCAGTCTGCATTGCTGACAGGCTGTACACTCAGAGATGGTATTCGAGCCCTCCACTGTCTCTTCTCTTTCCCTCGTGGAGGACTGACCTGGGCAGTTTCTTCAAAAATGTCTTCATCTTCTGAAGAACACTGCTGTGATGAGTCTGTGCTTCTCTCATCATCCTCAAAGAGGATCTTTTTCACTTGCTCTGCAGTGATGTTCTCCTGGTTTGTCAGTATTGCACAAATCAAAGCATGGAAGTAGATGTTAAAGCTCATTGCTGACTGGCGATACAAATTGGCAGCTCCACTAATGCCAGAAACTTTTTTTAGCAAACACTTCAATCCAGGTCTGGTGTCAAACTCTCTCGCTGTTCTATAGGAGTCCAGCAGTAAGTCAAAGATGACAGCCAGGTTTTGCATGGAGATGTACCTGAGAAAACCAGCTGACTTGTTTTCTGGTACTTGTATTGTCATTTTTTCCTCCAAGTTCGAAGGGCCTTTCACAAATTCTTCCAGTAAGATGTCATATAAATTCTGAAGCAGTACTTGGTGGGACAGCAAACTCACCACTATCGTCCTGAAAGGAATACTTGGTAAACCAAGCATGGGAAGGAAAAAAAAATTAAAATGGTGCATCGTGCTTTTACAGAAATACTTCATGTTTCAGAATCTAACGTGAAAGGCCAAATTTTCACAGCATTGTTACAAAAAAGTGGAGGAAGATAAAAGTGTCTTTCAGTTACTTTTTCAAATACTATTCTAGAAAGGAAGACACTTATCTTGATTAAGATAAATAGCTGCCTATAGCAAGCATGCTAACAGCACTTGTTGCAGAGATGGTATTAAAACAAAGCTCTATTACAATTTTGGTGCTTTTCTCCGGAGATGCCCAATACTGAAGGATTAAATAGTCTGTGTTTCAATTCATGGCAGCTGCAAGTTCTTTCAACATTTTAGCCTGCCGTAACTCAGGAATTTGTTAACAAAATTATTCCTCTACTGGTATTTCAGCCAACCTTAACTTTGCCATGACAAATGGAGGCCAAAACTAGTTTAATACTTGGTTTCTATTTCCATTAATGCCAGGAGTACTACTTAAAAATAAAACACAAAGAACTAACCAAACAACAAAAAAACATCTACAGAAACATCAGCAGTGCAATGGAGCATGCAAAAAAGCCAAAGTCTTGTTGAAGGCACATTTCACTGTTTGCTCTTAAGACTTCAACTTGAACACTGAGAGCATAGCATGGAAATAACTATTCCTAACCCTGTTTCTCACATATAATCCTGAGTGATTCCTAGCTGTGATCCTGTTTGAGATGTTGTGAGTTGTTCTAGGTCTCACTGATTTTTGAATTGCATGGGAACCCAGGAATGGCTAATTCCTCCCACCAAAGTTTCAGGTCATCCACCAGTGAATAACATAGGCTTACAGGCAAGGGAGGCTAGGAAGAAGGGGTGGACAGGATTGTTTGGTATCTCATGGATTTAAAATTATAAACTGTGAAAGGCATTTAAGAAAGAGCCTTTGAGTAAGATTACAGAGGTGATGTTTTAAATGGAGCTGACACTGTTACACATAGTAATACTTGTTTTGATTTAGGGAACTATGATGGGTCACATTTTAATTAGCACTGCTATCAAGTGAGAAAAATTTTTCAGTTTGCTTGCAATACTGAAGTTTAGGTCTAAGTCAAAGTAAATTCATGTAATATCACACGTTCAGTTGTAGCCCTTTAACTTTTTTTTGCAAAAATTATTCTACTTTCATTAAACAACTTTCAAAAGTGTTTCCAAAATAACAAAACAAAAAAACCTTTTTCTTTCTTTTTTTTTTTTTTGCGAAATCATAGCAAAACTAGGTTTAGAGAATGCAACATTAAAAAAAAAAGTTCAGACAAAACTCTGCTGCTTGGGTTAATTTACCTGTGTCAGTTTGCTTACCATGACACAGCTGTCACTGCTCATATATTAGTAAAATGTAGTAGTCTTATTATCTGACAGTGCTAAAATCTTGATGATTAATATATACATTGGAGCTTTATATGGAGAAGTCATTTTCTGCTGTAAAAATCATTAGAGACTGACTCAGAAAAGCTCTTAAGAGCATATATAAAGTTAAATGAGTGTTTGCATTGATTTCAACAGACTAATCCTGTTCCAAAAGCAGGATCAGGATGAAGGAGATCTGATTTCCTTGTAAAAGCCAAAAAGGCAATTTACAAGGGCAGTTTGAAGTCCTGCTCAGTTCCAACAGAAACTAGTACAGAACTTTAGGTGAAAACCCACAATGCCAAAGCTGGTTAAGGATAGGATTTTCTTATTCTGCCTAAAGTTTCAAACTGAAATATGTTATTACTTTTTAGGAAGAAGAAAAGCTCCCTTACCCCAGCTTCCTGTGAAACGATGCAGCATTAGGGAAACAAAAACAAAAAGGGAGAAGAAAAACTCCACTAAGGTTAAAGTAAAACTTTTGAAAGGCCACAGTTACTAGCATGCAAGACTGGCATATTACTACACTGCTGTAGCAAATAACATGAAAAACAGTGGCACAGTCAACCTTTGAGCCCTGTTTTGGTGAAAAATGAGCATTGCTGGGGTAACATTTGCCTATTGGCATATACACTTTTTGCAGTTGTTTAGACAAAGCACAGTGTGAGAGCATTCAGAGTTTGTATTAATTGCAAGCTTTCTTTACTTGTTTGTTTAAAGACAAGCAAGACCCATGCTACCTTTGCAAACACAGCCTGTTAGATTTGCATGGCCTTATGTGGCATGAGAGGGGTGTACTCCAATCTTGCTCTGCGTCATTATAATAATGAAAATGATCTGCAAACCTCTGGATAAAGCAGATATTTTCCTGCCACAAGGGAAGGGGTATAGACTGTGATCGCAACCTTTCTTTGTGCAGGGCCTTGTTCTCTGAAGGTGAGACAACAGAGCATGTGCTCTGGGGGGAAGCTTCTGTACAGCTGTGTAAGAATACAAACATCTTGCAGGGTCTTTCTTCCTGTCCATCACATTCTGGCTCTTTGTTGCAAGCAATGGTTTAGTTTTGAATGAGAATGCCTGAAGTGGTACAGAAGCAGGTTTGATATCTAGTAAAAGACAATTTCATGCCACATGTTACATACTTCGCAATACAAACACAAACCCTGAATGCAAAATTCTAATTCTTGTCCCTGTTGAAGTTACAGCAGTTGTTTAAGCAACTGAGTGCAAGCAAAAAGAAATATTCTTTGACAGGATCAGATTGTCATGCAAATGCATGAGTTTCTGAGGTGGTAACGTATAGAAGGACTTCCACAAAGTGCCAAGCAAAACCAATGTTCCCTAGATCAATATGTCGACAGTTTTGCAGCTTTGGATGTGGTTTCTTCAATTTATACTTCTCCAGTTTATCCATTAACTTTTTCTACTTTCTTAATCCAGTAATACTGACTTTAAAAGATCATTAGTGATGCAGACATTATTTCATTTGCTAGGTGTCATTACAAATATAACAGTACTTCCAATGCTCTCTTCAAACAGAAATTTTTAACTCTACTTCTTCAAGAATCTCCATATTGGAAAGATTTTCCTAGCATTTCCTATGAGAATTCTTTTCTTAATTTAACCTACATTTCCTCTACTTGAAGGCTTTCTGTGACCTTATGTATCCTTCAAGTATTTGTAACCTATCACTTTTTACTATCTATCAGAAGCAGTTTCCTTTTTTAGGCTTCTAAGGGCTATGTTACAGACCCTGAAACAGGCTCCTCTATAATTATAACAGTTCTTGCACATGCCTGCTCACCAGTACGTGATCACAGTAACATTTGGAGAGCAGGCAGTAATCACCTATTGTCTCATTTCTCACAAAACCTAATTTTTATTTGAGTGGTGCTTTTCATTTTTTGATGAGACCTATGGAGAGGCATGGTTTGCCAGGCCCTGTTCACATCTCTGCCAGTCTTTTTTATCTTGCTTTTTCTGACACAGCATTTTCCTACTAAGATATTTTACCTTCTCTGGGTATGCCCATTTGGTTTCTTATCTGGTGGCAGGTCAATGATGAGCACACATGACTGGGCATGTTCAAATCCTTCCTTGTTGCTAGGGGTCTTTGGGGAGCACTGGGTCTCCAGCATGAAGACCTAAAAACCAATAAGTTACATAAAACAAACAGTTTAGCATTTGCACTGAGTCCTTGTTGGGGCTGAGAAAAGAATTTCCTGCATTGTGAAAGATCTGTTATGATGACTTATTTTACAGTGATGGAGACAATGCACGGTATCACTCCAACAGACCTTCCCTGGAGCATGCTGCTTTGGTAAAATAGCCTCAGAGGCATGGGCTACTTCCAGACATCTAGCAGAGCACAGGACAAAAGACAGACATCTTTTTATTTCAAGTTCTTTAAGACATAATGCCAAATGCTAAAACAAGCTTTCTGCAGTTTGTATGCTACTATCAGGAAATACCATGTATAGTGGAGAAAAGGACCTGTTTGTATAGTTAGCCTGTTGTTGCATGTAGAAAGATCGGTTGGAAGGTTTATTTTCAGCCGTGAAGATCCAGCAGACACCCAACTTGCAATTCTTTGGGTGGGAAATGGGAAAACAACTCAGTTGCTGTAGCTTTGTTTTGTAGCTTATTAGCTGTGTCAAATCCTCACTGAGAAAGACTCAGGGACTGCCACTGATAGTGTCTAAAAGAAAAGTATATATGCCACATCTCCTGCTTTCTTGAATTCTAAGTCTTTAAAACTTAAAACGCTTTTTCCATTCAAACAAAAGCCTGCCTCTGCCACATTATTTGTGATCACAAATCCTGGTCTGTGTGTCTCAGATTTTCAAGCAGCATCAGGGTATGACTAATCAAGTCAGAAACTGACACCAAACAGCTGTTGGCTCTTTTAATTCAGCTGCTGAAACTCTCATACAATATTCACAGTTTTATGGTACCCTGCAGGTCATTAAATTCAGTCTGCTGTATTTCAAAAAACTTGTTTCATATTACCCCATTCACAAAATGAACAACCTGTACTGTAGTTAACAGGGCCCTGAGAAGGTTGTCTGCAAGCTTGCTCTGCTGATTAGGAGTTAGTGGTGAGTGTTAAACCATTCGTTAAATATCAGCATTATCCTCTAGTTCGCAGAAACTCTCTTTGTTCTCTGCAATCTATATCCACGTATTTATAGAGAAAATTCCTCTTCAAACTCTCCTCTGACAGTTTGAACAAACATTGTTTCTCTAGTTTTGTATCACAGTCTCTGTTGTAGTGCATTTGTTGTCCATTGAATTTATCATTCTTTAACAGAGTAATCAGAAATGTATATGACATTCTAGATGAGGATTAATAGTAAAACTATTATTTCCCCTTCTCTATCAGAAACATTTCCACTGATGTATGCTAGGGTTCCTGGTTTTAAAACTATATTACACAGTAGGCTCATCATCAGTCCTCCTCAGGTACCTAGGCATCTTTTCCCACCCTAGGCATTCCTAATTCCTGCTTACATAGGTCACTTGTAAGTTTGGTTTGGGTTTGGTTTTTTTTTTCCTAGGTTTTATTACTATTTCTCAATACTACTGTTAGACAAATGAATGTTAGTTAGGTGATGAGGAAGTCTTTGCCCATAGGGTTTGTGAGGAAGGTGGTTGTAAAAATGTACTTTCATAAAGAAAAGCCCTCAGTTTAAAAGATTTATCAACTTCCCCTGAAACATCAGTCAGTACCTGTTGTGCCATGGCTCTGATTCTCCAGTATTCAGCTTCAGCGCTTGGCGAGAGGGAGGGGGCTGCCACCTTCACTTCACAAGCATCTCCACTAAAGCTTTCAGAACCACTGTGGAAATAGCCCAATAGGTTCTATAGAGAGACACAACATCAGACTTTCACTGTGCGTTAAACAAAGTCAGCAACTGCAGCATTGTCCAGTTTCTTTGTGTGTCATACAAGGTTCAGAGTAATCTGTCCCATTACCATAAGCTGGTCGCCTGTTCCTTAGCATTTGATGTATCTGATGTAAAGGCAATACAACTTCTTATGTGCTCCAGCTTGTGGTGACTTGACAGGACTTTTTGGTTATAACAAAGATAGTGAGTTGAGAAATAATCTATGGAGAGATATGGAGAATGCAGCTACAGGATCAAGTAAGCAACTTTGTCTTCTGCCTAGTTTCAGCCAGTTCAGAGGAATAAATAGATCAAATAGTAAGTTTTCACCTTCTGATTTCATAGTGGCAAGGAAATTTAAAATCAGCGTGGACTGTTAGCAGCTACTGTTGTCTGTGCATGTTTAGGAAAACTGATTACAATTTCCACTGTTGATACCACACCTTTCACTGTGCATTGACAAAATAACAGAAGCTACCACATAATCCTTACACTTCTTTTCCTGGCTTTGTACCAAAAAATTTTTCTGAAAACAACCTGTCCAAAGTTAGTGAATCTGTAATTAGTGTGATTATGTTTTGAATGTCAGAAAAAAAGGCAGTTTACCTTTACTGGCTCCAGAGTGGCAGAGAATGCATCTTGCAAGGCACAACATGCAAGTCTCCACATCTCTTCAGTAAAAACAGGCCCTGCTGTCACTAACACATACCTGCAAAGATATGAGAAAACATTACCATGTTCAAGAAAGAGCTGGACAATTCTTACTTATAATGGGAGAAGGTAGAAAACAGAACAAAAGGCCTACTTGCTGACTAGCTAATGACATTAAACTTCCTCAGTTGTTATTCTGACCTATTTTTGTAATTACACTGTAGTTTTGAGCGTGTTTTTTCCTTTGCTTTTCCTCTTGAAGCAGTCATCTTGCCAGGACAAGAACCACACATTATGTAACTAAATAATGCAGTGCTTATTTTGGTTGTGACTGTAAGAACCTGGAGACTGTGAAAGGCATTAATTACCTCTAAAGACCTGCGAATTCCCACAGAAAGACCCTTGATTATTTTTCCTAGGGATTAATTATTGACTAACTTCATATATGTAATATACAAGTGCTTTTTATGGGAATCATACACATAGTAATGCCTAAAATCACAGGTTCTGAAGTAGACTGAAAACAGCAAGAGAAACTTAGTAAGTCCAAAATTTATTATTCAAATAACAACAGAGAGATGTATTGTAGACTTCTTTCAAGATGTTAGACAACTTAATCAGTCGAGGAGTTCTTCAAATATATAAAGACATCCTGTTTTGTATATGCTAACAGAGTGAACAGACTGTGTGTACCTGATACAAGAGCAGCCAACTCTGGAAATAATTTCTGTTGGTTCTGCTACACAGGCTACCAGCAACTTGAAAAGTTCTTTCAGCATAGTATTAATCATATTTTCATAACCAATATCTACAAGGAAAAGATACAGACTCGTTTTAATATCATTGCTTTTTCATAATTAAAGTCTTGCTACACTTATTGCTATTCAGAGACTCTGTGAGCCCAAATTATTTTTATGCAGCTATCACTGATAGCTGAATAAATAGCGTAAGTTCTATTTTGAACTATGCATCACATCAAACTAAGAACAATCCTTTTGATATTAACATTGTTTGGATAGTAAAATAATAAATGTCTGAACTTAAGTGGTACTGGAGAATTTCAGTTAAAGCCTGTTTCTGATATTCTAGTTCTTTACAATCAAAGTCTCAGAATCTTCTTTTGGAAAGTATAATGTACACTGTGATGACTTAAATTTTGAAGATAGCCCAGCTCTGAGCAGGAAGCTGGACTACATAACTTCCATAGGTCCCTAACAAGTTCGGATTTTTTTTCCCATAATTCTTAACCCTATAAAGAAATTAAAAACCCCCAACCCAAACAGAAATTTTCAACCCTCCTCCTCTTACTTTATGCTTGAGCAAACAAAAGGCAATGAAACCATCTCCCCAAGTAGCTATTCAGTAACGTATCACTGGTGTCTATCAGTAGATGAGACAGTACAATCACATACCTGAGTGTATGAAATTTTGAATGTGCTCCACTACAAGTTCACAGGAAAGGCCAATGGCATGCTTGAAATTAGCAGATGCCACATCCCAGTATGAATGGTCACCATGGCTGCGATGGAGCCAAAGAGACATCGTGGGAAGAAGAAGATGTACAACTGCATAAATGCCAAATCCTGGTCCTTAAAATAAACATAATGGTGGTTGTACATTTTTTGCTTACAGAGCCTATATGCACAGTAAATTTGCTAAGTTGTTCCAAGCTTGAGGCCAGGGGTGATGCTAAAGAAAGCAGGTTCTGAAACTTTTTTTGTGGGATCAGAGGAGCAAGCTGGTTTGGATCTAGTGTGAGCTAGGATATGAACACTTAGCCAACTGTTTACCTGCTGTCTTTACCAAGCATGTCTATAGGACTATGATTTTCTTTTTCTATTTCCTGGACATCAGGCACACATTTTGTGTGACTAGGACATCGATAGAATACTCCACCTCTTTATTTGGGCAACAAGACAAGATGCCTTTTGTCAACATAGAACAATGCACTAACTGGATTATGCTCTAAGGAAATCCCTTTCCACTTAAGAATGTCTCTATGCAGCTCTAGCATGAGTAACACACTTTACAAAATTGGTTTAGGATTCTAAAAGGTTTGGGTAAGGGCTCTACTAGCTTGTATTTAATTAAGCTTTCATTACCAGGTGTTTTGGCAACGTCCCTCAGCAATTCAAACAGCAGATCCAAAGTAGGAGGCTGGTGCTGACGGGGACAGTTGGATATGGCAGTTGTTAATTCTTCTAGCAGAATAATCCAGACATTGATAAGGCCTACAAGTAAGGAAACAAAGATTAAAAACCATGACTGAGATACTGCATTGTCCACCAAACTTGCCCTCAGACAGTGATGGAGGCTAAGAAATCATGGGTTCTTGCATGTTGACTGTTGCTGTGTAATGGTTGTGGGCAATACCAATTTTGAAATGAGTGTCTCCTTTTCCTTCCCTTTTTATTAAGTTTGTGTTTTATCTCATCCTTCCTCCTCCACAAATACCTCATTCTGGTCTTCTTTCTTAGTTTACTACTCCTGCTAGTCCAGCCTCTTTAAACCTTGGGTGGGGATTTTTAAATGGGAGGTTTTACACATCTCACGAGCATTGCAAATGCTGCCAGAATGGAGTGTACTCATTTAGGTTATGCTTTTGCGTAAGGATCCAAGGTGACTAGCCATAATTTTACTGGCTCTGTTTGGTACCCAGAATTGAACAGCAATAACGCCTCATGAAGTATCATCAAACTGCTTCATGTGTCATGTTTAGATGTTAAGAGGTCACAGCCAGAAGTCTCTTAAATGTGGATATGGCACAGCTGGACAACTACCAAGCAGCAGTTAGTATACAGGTAGTCTGTGAGTTCATATCTACATTAGCAAACATGTGTCCTCTAAAGATTACAGGATACAATCAGTTTTCAATAAAAAAAAAACAAAATGGATTTTACTTCAGTTCACTAATGAGCCCACCTTCTCTGCCAATGGTAGCCATGCTGAAGCAGGTCCAGAGAAGGGCAGTGAAGCTCGTGAACAGCCTAGAGTGCAAGTCTTACAAGGAGAAGCTGAGGGAACTGGGGTTGTTTGTCTGAAGAAAAGAAGGCTGAGGGGAGACCTTATCACTCCCTACAAATACCTGAAAGGAAGTCATAGCAAGGTGGGTGTCAGTCCCACCCCAAACAAAACCAAACATAGAAAAAGGAAAGTAAAAGTGTGTTACTGGGTTTTTTGTTTTGGTTTGTTTTGGTTTTTGTTTGTTTGTTTGGGCTTTTTTTGTTTTAAACTAGGATTTGTGGCTTAATTTTTTTTCAGAGAGCAGCTTTTGTCTCCTTTATCCAAGGTAGCAGCGGAACAGGACAACCCATGTGATAGAAGAGCCTAGATAAAAGTAGGTACCAAGAGTTATTCTGGTGAAGCATGTGAATGAAAGGCACAGGAGTCAGCCTGCTTTCTGCCTGGTTGGAGCTGGCTCTTCACAGGGACAGCCAGGTCAGAACACTTGAGTGGTTCAGATATTCAAAAGTGACTGTACTGCTTCCAAGTGCCATCATGAGTCCAGAAGCAGTAAAGCTGTATTCCTCTACTGCTTGGCTCCACACAGACCTCGTTCATCAAATACCTGATTAATCTACAACTCATATAACCACACAAATGATCAGGAGACAAATGCTGCTTGTTTTTCTGAAGGTCATAGCACTTTTTATGGACTTCAGAAATACACCATTTACTTCAATAGACCACAGGACAGAAGTTTGGAAACATATTTAAATGTACTCTTTTTCTTTCTAAACTCTACCTCAACACTGCTATTTTTCCTGGCAAAGCCAGACCTGCCAATATCAACTTTAAAAGGTTTTCACTCCTTCAGCTGTGCTCTAGAAAGTATTTTTGTATTAGCTCTCAGAAACCAATACTGTTTATATTATGGACATCAGAGTAATTAAAATACTGTTATCTTGTCCTATAAGAAAGGGTTTATTTTTCTTACATATGAGCTGTATCTTTAAACGTAAAGAAGGTAACATGACCTGAACTTCCAAGTTCTGTGTGTGCACATCTGTGTGTATAGATAACAAAGAGGAAGTAAACTATGAAGTTTTCCCTTTTTGCTTCTGGCAGTTGGCAAAATTTACAGTGACATGTGGAATAGGCAATTGATTAGTTCTGCATTTACAGCTTTCAATGCACTTACCAGTGTCATCATCAAAGTCGGAAAGGATGCATTCAATACCGTCCTCACTGCTGGCTGATTGCTCCTGCACTCTTCGGGGCAAGTTAACCAGCCGGCCACTGAGGAAGATGGGTTTCAAGGGCATTTTATAGATTTTGGCTAATAACTTGGAGGGGAGAGGAGGGAGAGAGAGAAAAAAAAAAGAGGAGAAAAGGTGAATGTGTATGGGAAAGTCTGTAAATGCTGTCACGCACAACAGAGATATATAAAAATAAAAGCTTATTACTATTACTGACTGCACCTAAGACCTTAGAAGCCCCATATCAATCATCTGTACACAGAATATTTTTGAGCTCTGAAGGACTAAGTAAATAATGATAAAGGTACAGGTTTACTTCAGAGCTTCATAGCCTGGGTTGTCCATTTTGCAACAAATAATACATACTTTGTGGAACGTGCTATAGCTGGGAAGCTACCCATATTTTACCAGACCTTTCTAAAGTAAATTATGTATTTGCAATATACAGACAGGATTTCTTTTTAGTCATTCCTATTGTTCTTCCACTGCAGGTTAAAAGATATAACAAGATAAAAAACGGCTGCTTCTTTTAAAGAGGAGAAAATATTTCTGCCTCATTGTGAATTGGGTTTTATAAGGATAAGGAAGGGTGATGTGATGCGATGCACGTAGCCTATAGATAGAACATACATTAGATATACAGATAGGTATTCACTACATTTTCTTAGATGAACAAGATAGACAGTACAGATTGATATGTCTGCTGTTTATTATTCTGAGCTGCCTCATTCTTTTCTTCTCTCAGTCTGTGTACTGAATCCACCCATTACCTCTGGATTTAGATATTAAATCCTTTCAGTTATGATAATATCCTTTGTTATGCATTTGTATTGTACCCAGAGAAAGCATGGCCTGAGTCCAACAAAAAGACCTGTAGGTGCTACAGAAATACATAAAATCAGCAAAACCCATCCTAATAACCCTGGATAATAGTCTGTGCTGTGTGCAAGGAGATTACAGGACACATGCCAGTATTTTAATTCTTAGAGATTTACCCTGAGCTTCAGATATGTTTTCACGGTACAGATAAGCAGCTGCTGCTGCTGCTGCTGCATTTTAGAGGGTATAACCTGTTGCTCTTCTTAAGATCTGAAAATTCTTGGTTGGATGGTTTGTTTGGGTTTTTTTCTGCCTTCATTCCAAACACTGTTTACAGTACCTGTTTCAATAAGAATGAATGTAGCTTTGGTTATGTTACTGCTAGGTTTTGAACACTCACATTTTCCTACTTACTCCTTTGGTCTGCATGTTTTTAACTCCTCAGTTTTAGGTGGCCTAGAATGTAAGAGATTCCTTCAGATCGCCACTCTCCAGTGCAGGTTATTACCACAGAGTCTGGGGGTTAAAACTTTCCTGGGCCATGTTAGTACATGTTCACCATACCTGAGAACATCTCCTGAGGTAATCAAGAGCAGGAAGGCACAAGTCTGTAGATGCAGGCCCTGATCCTGGCACACAGTCACCCATCTCCTTACAATCTACTTCCCCTGAGGCCAGGAAAGGCAGCATTGGGAAGGACAGAAGAGAAACAAACATAGCATTAGGTTTCCATTTTCAGTCAGTTGTGCCCTAATGTCTGAACAGAATCCAAAATCCATCCTTCGTTTGATATTATTAGATGACAAGCAGATGATCCTCATACAAACAATACATTAATACTGGTCACAGTTAATACATGGACTTTTATATGAGTAAATGCCTTAATAAATACATGCCTATTTCATAACTCTTTAGTAAAGTCTTTGAGAGTTCTTATAATCATACTTTATAGTCATCTGTCATATTGACCCACTCCACTTTTTTCCATGGTTGTATAAATACTTGCTCATATTCACCCTTTGCTTAATTAGTATGCTCATTTTTAATATTCATTTTCACCCCAGTGCCCTGGAAAATTCTTCTACCAAAAGTTCTTCCTTTTAGATTATTTTATATTTTTTGCTACAGTATTTCCTTTTGCTGTCTAATTCAGGTGTCAAGGTCTCAGTTTCATCTCTGCGACAGCTTCAGGCTTTAGTGTCTCAGTATCACAGCTATTACTAATTCTGCGGCATCAGCAGACTCCTGCTTTCAGGTCAGCTTTACCAAGTGTATTAAATAGGCAGATTGGTTCCATCCTCCCTGGATAACTCCATTCGCTCTAACATTTTCCTTGCCTGCACAGTCTGTTTTCCTCCCCTCTCAGCCAATGTTCTGCCTACCCTAGAATATTTGGCTCATAACCATTTTTCCAGTTTAGCCAAATACTTCCCATTCAGTGCCAGATCTGAAGCCTTACCAAATGTCCATATACATTGACATTTTATTGCCTTGAAAGCTATTCCTCTCATAAAACCCTGCAAGATAAAGATGAAATCCTTTTACTAAATCCTATTTTATTCTTCTTTCACTACATTTACTAGTCTTTTCTATGCCCTTAACTATTTCTTCCATAATGTATTTTAAAGTCTTCTCTGCTATTGAGATCAGCTAAGTCAGCCAGTGAAGTTTGAATCCTTTAGTTTTATGTTAAAATGCACATAAATGGTAGCATATTTGCTATTGCTCAGTATTGAAGTATTTCACACTCCTATTACTTTCAATACAAAAAACCAGTGGTTTTTTTGTATTACCATTAACCTCTATAAAACTTTGTTATCTAAATTATATAAAGTTATATGTGAATGAAGATGAAACATTAGTCAATGTTTCGTCTTGCTTTTTGACATGTGACCATAAAGTGGACAAACTTTCCTCATAAAAGTAAGAAACCTAAAGAAATGAGAGACTTTAAAGTTCTCCAGAAGGAATATCAGTTCCCTCTACTGGCACTGGACATGCAAGTTTATTTCTCTTTTGTAGTAATAATTGTAATTGCAGTCTGTCAACATAAGCTGAATTTTGCCCCTGCTGAAAATGATGGTAAAATAGCTTAACAAGATGAGAGTAACATTAAAGACTAGATCTGCTCCAGTTAGGTGCGTCTTTAAAATCGAAGTCCTTTACAGATCCAGGTACCTCTATGAACTAATATAAATGTAAAACATGAAAGCCCCATTTTACCACTCATTAGAAGTTTTGCAAATCACATAGGGAAGAAAAATATCATTGACACAGTTCAATGAAAAGTGTCAAATTCTATTGATCAAGGCAAGACAGGGAACACAAATGGGGCAGAAAGACCCAGCACCATTTGACTTTGTTCTGAAGTTTGGTGAAGCACCACAATTACTCTGCAGTCACATTGACCTGACACTCTTGGTCTCCACTGCCCTCAGTAACGTAACAAAACATTAGCCATGGGTACAGAATGTTGCTGGTTGCCATGCTCATGATCCTACTGGAGGGTCAGCAGGCT
Organism: Psittacus erithacus; assembly: GCA_009867235.2. Lineage (NCBI taxonomy): Eukaryota > Metazoa > Chordata > Aves > Psittaciformes > Psittacidae > Psittacus > Psittacus erithacus. The sequence goes on from WYDI02030633.1 coordinate 38,287, forward strand.
TTCAGTGTTGCATACACCAGACTACTGCTGCTGAGGTGGGCAAGGGAAGAAAGGACAGACAATAAGCAAGTTTTGATGCAAACTAGGATCAAATGAAGCAGACATTTAATAGAGAGATACATCGTTGCTGCTGTAGCAACTTGAAGAATTGATAGCATTAGAAGTGTTCCTGAAATAATCCCTTAGTCTTTATTTTATTTTTTTTAAAGCATTCTGGACTCAATTTCGTCACTGCCTCTCTCTTCCCTGCCGTACGGTGTATTACAAAACTGAATTCTACTTTTCTGCAGGACCAAGTCTGACATATCTTGACTTAACAGGATACAAAGAAAATAAAAATATTTACCCAGTCCTTTGACAAACTTCATAAGGCACATAATATAACTGGTGGCAGCATTGGCAAAGACCTGGATGCTGTCTGTGTTCAGAAATGCTTCAAAGACATCAAACACCGGAGCCTGGCGTTTCCCTGTGAAAATAACAAGATGAGAACTCTTCTCCATGCCCCATAAAGCTGATTTTCCAACAGTTTTTCAACAATTTAACTGAATCTCTAGAATCTCTTCTATTCTGGGCAGACAAAAAAAATTACTTTACAAGTAAGACTTTCTATTGCTCCTGAGGTAATCTGTGTAGCCCTTAGGAGAAAGTGATACAGACTCCCTGCTTTGCCTTATCTGTGAAAAATAGCAGCTTATGCCTGCCCAGAGCGTAAGAGTGGGCTTGAAATCTTGATCTCAGCACAGTAGCTAACACTTCTGTTTGGTGGAGGCTTGTGGTTTAGCTCTTGGTACCTGCCAAGATGACAGCAGTCACATTGAGAACTATTCAGACTATACAGTAAGAAAAAAAGCCTTTTTTCTACGTCAATTATTGGTAAGAAGTAGGAAAACCATATCCCTTACATGTGACTTGTAACATTTAAAAATACTAAAATACTTTCTAATGGCAAAGAACAGCTTAAAGTGATTTTCCTTTATTACCCAGTTCCATACAAGCAAACATCTCTGCAAGAGATGCAGAATCACTCTTATTACAGCAAACATGGTTTGAAATAGCATTACTAATTTGAAGCCTTGAGGTTAAATGTCTGGACAAGCACTTGCCTAGATTATCCCACTAAGTTACCCTCATGTGTAAGAGCAACAGGTTTTACACAGTAAGAAAGACAAGCCACATGAGATGTGGTGGTTTATATACAGTATGCTTTCCTTGCTCTAGCAGGACAGTGACAAGGGCCAGCCAAGCTCAGTACTCCTGCACTACTGTTTTGCTCAAAAATTTTCAAGTATTAAAGAAAAAATTAAAAAAAAGGAAGAAAAAATTCAAGTACGTTTGAAGCATTGTTTCCTCATTCTATTTGTCTGCCAGAATCTAGAGGATAAAAAGTCAGAACAATACCTCTCTTTCCCTCCCACCCCAGCTAATAAACCAGATAGATACTTCAGTATAGTCCTGGAGTCCTGCAGTGCTGCTGCTAAGTGCCACTGTTCAGGTAGGGCATTTAAATATATTCAGTTAGTTACTGCATCCCCAAGGAATAAGATAGGGAAACAAAAGCACCTATGAAACAGTCAGTGCAGTAAGTCCTTACCCATAGAGTATTCTCCTACAAGATACTCCTTAACCTCTGACTTGCTGCTGCTGTGCACTGTCTCCAGGGCACTGAACAGGGGTCTCCATCCTGACTGGATCTGGGTAGAACACATTTCCACCAACTCTCCTATAGAGGTGACTACCTGCAGACAGTGTAGGAGAGGTTAAAAGAATAAAGCCCAAAACCAGAACTGATACATAAATAGACCTTCAGAAGGAATAAGAATGGCTTTAAACACATTCCTAGATTTCACTACATCAATCTAGACTCATTCATTACTTTATTTTAGATAATAGAAAAGTTTTATTAAAGTGTTTTAAAGGCAGGTGTACTGTCTGTGTGCTCTACCACAATGCTGGCTTAGGGAGGCAGCACCCTTCTGATTCCTTGAAGATGACTGAGTGGCACCATTTGAAGGGAGTTTGGGAAATAATCTCAAGTGGACCAAGTGCACTCTGGAGACCTTCTTGTGGACTTGCAGATCCTTCTTGTGGACACGGTAAGCTAGATGCAGATACACTATTCAGGGTTGACTTGCCTGGTCTTGGACATCCTCATCACACAGCTCTAGCTGCATGATACGCTCAAAGGGGCGGAAAAGTGCCTCATTAAAGTGAAAATGAGAAGGCTCATTCCAGTCTGTCAACACTTCAGTGAGGATGTCATGGATGAAGGAGACAGCCTTCCGAGACACATGTCTCTCCTTATGACAAGCAGCCTACAGGGAAAGGAGAAGCATTAGTTTGCCCAAACAAAAAAATTTGCTTTTAACGAGACACTTTTAAAGGAGGTAAGCACTTCATGTTGCTGAACCCTAAAACCAGCTTCACCACTAGGTGATTTAAGGCCCCCACTGCAATGAAAATGGGAGTCTCAGCCATAGAAACAGATGGCTGAGACTCTTGAGCTGCTCAGACTCCCAGAGAGGCATGAAGGCTTGCTGACAATTGAAAAAGCACGGCTAAAAATAAGTTAAATAACAAACCTACAGAACAAGACTTGTGTGAAATGTTGTCTTTTGTTTCTACTGTGTGACCATTTTTTCGTTCAAAAAGGTGGTTCCTTCATACATTCACCTTATGTATCCATGCATGACCAAATGTCACTTTTTATTTGGCTGTTTACGGAATTTAGAGTGAGAAGGTTCTCATCACTTTTGGAAGAGCTATTAAAAAATTGAACAAATGAGAACCTGGATATAAAGGTATTGTATTGAGGAACTACACAGGTTATACTAAATTATGTCCTTTCCCTCATGTTTCTCCTTCCCAGTAATGCCCTCATCTGCACTCAGGTCAACCAAAAAGACTGACCAGCCCTATATTCTAAAAACATAGAAGGTACTGGAGTTTAAACTGGTTTGGGATCTTGAAAGACTTAAAAGCATTCAAATCATGACAAGCATTTAAAGTGGTCTTAGGCTGGCATCCAAAGGTGAGACACCAGTTTTCAAGATAAAGGGATGTTAAAGCATAAAACAGAACAATTCTCTGCTATTTCTACTTCACTTGGAAGGATTCCACAGAGACTCCTCAGTGTCTGAACTCCTCTGTAAAATAGTCCACACATTTTTTTGAGTCAATGAAATAAAATTCTATGGCAATTAAGTGAACAGCTCATCTTAAAACTCCAGAGAAGCATGCTCCCAATAGACCTGGGCAGATGACACCACATACCTTACTGTCGGAAAGAAAGGAAGTACTGCACACTTATTTGTAGCAATGATACAAATTAAAAAGCTCTGAGAAGTCAACCCACCAGCGTTTCACCAGTTAAGACTCAGCGTTTGTCTGAGGAAATATCATTTGTTATGACTGAAATCCATTATGTGGCTGCTATTAGCATGCCACTGACCAGGGTTCACCAGGCAGAAGGAAATGGAAAAATGTCACCATCTTCCCAGTTGAGCTGACTTTATGCGGGAAAAGAAAGCTGCATCCTTTTATGGGAAGATTTGCAAGGATGCAGACCTAGGCTGGGAAAATAGGTAGATAGAGGAGTTACATATAACCTCTTGGGGTGGTTTCAGTTTTTTCACCACAGACACATAGGAAGTAGCATATTGCAAAAATCCAACACATTATCAGTGGACTTGCCCATTTCAGTTATGTAAAAACATTCTTTTCAGATGCAGTATTGATATAATATATTGTACATCTGCTGTGGGTAGTCATAGTTAACTGTACATGTTAGGAACTCAAATACGGGTCAAGGTGACCTTCACTGACAATAAGAAATTCATGAATAAAACCAGGACTTGGTTCTGTTTAAAAGATCAAAGGAGAACATCCAGGATTGACTTCACCAAGAATAAGTTATTTGACAGCTTGGCAAAGTGACTATCTGATTAATCAACTTGGCAATGAAACTAACCTTTAAGGTGTCCTGAAGTGAACTGCCTTCATTATAATACTGAAAATCACACCCACAGGTGACAAAGACCCCAGACCAGCCCACCCCTCCTCTGAGCATGCGTAGCAATTAGAAGGAATGACACAGCAAATATTATATGTTGATTACTGACCAAATACTGGGAGCATACAACCTTGTAGCTTTTGTAAGCTGATATTCAGATGTGTTTGATTTGTGGAAAAGTCCACCAGTACCCAGGCCTAAATAAACACAGTATTTCTCCTGAGCTTGTGGAATTGGTTTCCTGCACACTGGGTATGAATACACTTTTTGGACAAACAGTATCACAACATGTGACATACTATACACAGTATCACAACAGGAGTCTAAACAGAACTGACAATGTTGACTGACTTCTCCAGCTTTTCAACTTTGCCATGTCTTGCACACATTCCCATTCTCTCCCCTACTCCTACCTCTACAAGGTGGGGTGCCACCAGGCTCCAGCAGCGCATGAGGTGGAGCAACGGGCGAGATTTACTCCTGACGATTCTGAGCATGGCATCACCAAGTCGGAACAAGTGAAGTGCACTTCTCCTGTCCTGGGTAGATTTCACTTCACCTACAAGGAAGTATGAGAAAATAAATGGGTATTTATAATGAAGCTGCTCCTCCATCTCTAGAGGTCTAAACTGGAATTTAAATCAGGTGAGAAATTATTAGTATTAAGTTGAGGGTGGGAGGGTGGTGGAAGAAAAAAAAATAAAGAAATTAATATTTATGTTTGAATGGCAATGCAATTGAAATGACTGAATTTTACTGTAATACCTATGCCTGTGTAGGTGAAAGAACAGATGGACTCAAGTTTTAGAGAAAAAGGCTTGGAGAAGTAGTGCAGAGAAGTTAAGCAAGGAATTAAATGAAATTAAGACAAAAAATAGTAGTTGCAAAAACCTGTAGTGACATCTACAGGAAAGAATATAAACTACAAATTATTTAGTTTCAGTTTGTCCTTTTTATTTCTTCTCAAGCAAAGGATACAAAGCAGAGAACATGAGAAAACACTTTTCTCTTCCTCGGCCAGTAATAGTTGTTATTTCCAATTGAAAGAGATTAATCTTCCATTGCTCTTATAACATTTGGAAAGACACCTTATTCTCTCATTTAAAATATGCTAGTGCTTTTATCTTTAACATAAGACATTATCAGGGGGCATACCACTTTTAATATGTATTAAAAAAGCCATTATGTGCTCTATTCCAAGTCTTACATACATGATAAGAGGATCACTGTTTACTAAAAAGAAAAAAAAGATGAATGTTGAGGCCTGGAGACAAGAGGCTTGTCACATTGAGAAAATGACAAGTAGCACTTCAGGAAGAGGGGAAACCAATTACACTGGAGACATATACCAGATAAAATCCATGCCTGACACAGGACAAAACAAACCCCATATGACTAACGTCACTTCTAAAGGCACAGTACAAATTTAAGTGAAATATATTCCTTTGGGTTCAATCCTTCTGCTCTGACACAGTGATGGAAATGACAATTTACAGGCTTTGTACTGTGAGGTACGTGGTCCACTCTTCTGGGGAAGAAAAAGCACGACAAATCCCATTGCTTTATATAATATTCTCCAGCTGTGTGCTTTGTTTGCTGTCACCCATTTTCTGGACACTTCTGAGGATATCCCACTGTCAAATGTCCAACTTAAATCCACTTTCTTAAGTCTACATTCACCCAAGTTTCTTTACTGGATCAGGTTCCCAATGGAGCTTTGATGAAATATCTGTGTATAATTACACTCCCAAAGTCCAAGAACCAAATGAACGTCCTCTGAAGTGTTTCATAGAAGGTGCGGATGTGATCTCTGTCCAAAAAAAAGTGCTCAACCTTTTCTAAAGACTGAATTGGTCCTACAGAAAGAGCTTACTAGACTAAATACTGTGGTTTATGTATAACTTGAAATTTCAATCAGAAAAATTAAAACTGTAAGAAAACAAAGCAAATCCTATAAGCAGTTCAGTTTTATATGAAACACAGAGCTCTGCAAGAGATCTTCAGTAGATTTTACCTGGCATTGCTAGGGAGTAATCAACTGTATCTGTGACTGAATGGAAAAGCTGGGCCTGAGAAGCCTTCTTGAGCTGGTAAAGGAAGCCTGCCAGTGCCATCAAGTTTAACTTGTCAGCGGCATCTTCAAAAAGCCTGTAGTAAAAGAATCAAATCTAACTGAAAAATTCATGAGATGCAGACTTAAACATCTAAGAAGAAAACCTGTATCTTTACATGGCTGCTATGTGCTGCATTTGGTGACACATGAGGTTATTTTCATTTACACGGTGCCTCATAAAGACTCTGATCCAGAAACTTTAATTGGAGGGTGGAAAGTAGGGTACTATACCACCAGCCAGACACCTTCCAAGATTCAACTCAGGTACTGAAACAAAAAGTCACTTTTTAAAGGAACTGATGTTTTCCCATTACTGTATCTTAACGCTGTAAGCAGTACATGAACCAGTAACCAAAAAACCCAGCAAGAATATGTCTGGTCCTCATGTCATAGTTCATCACAGCTTCACTGACTTTGGTGTTGCACTAGTTTGCTCCATCCAGTTATAGCCCCTTATATGCAAAACAAATTAATTCAAGTCTTAGACGTAAAGTTGCTGTACCAGAGTTGCTATTTTGGAATATAAGCAAGAGCTGTTATTTTCAGCTGCAATGAGCTCTTAAGATTTAAAACTTATAATCTGTACCCTTAAACCAGTAAACATGCTTATGTAGGAGGTGGGTTCCGAAGAGATTACAGTGAAATTTCACATGGTGCAGCCAAAATTTGACACAAATACAGTTTTCTGACCTTGTTTTTGTGAAGAACTTTTCTCCTAGAAAACTGGACACCGAGTCCTAATAAAATCCACACTGAAGTAGAAGTGCAGAAATCAAACCTGCATCATTAAAATTGCAGTACTGCTATTCTCTAATCCTTGGGAGTAAGTTGTATTGTGAACTTCCTAAATAAAAGATACTCTCCATGCACAAACTCCTATAAGCAGTGTCACTATGCATTACTTTTTCGTCGAATTTACAAATATCATCCTCCTGTGGGCAGAGAAAAAGGATGTAAAATGTCACCTGGAAATAAAAATGTTATTAGAAGCATGTAAACCTAGGAAATTTTCAACTCTTGCCTTAACTGTTGGAAGAATAGCAGAAATAGCAAAAACGTCTGTGACATATCTGTCTGCAGACTGTGTTTTAGGGACATTTAACCTAGCCATTCTGTGGCCATGCTTGGTGGCCCTTTCTCCTCCAGTACCTGCAGGTCTTTTAGGAACTGCTGGCTGTGCAGCACTCTTGTGAAACTCAACTGAAGCAAGTGGCTGCAACAGACAAAGATCACTCCCCACTGCGCCACAAAAAGGTCCATTTTGGTCCTGTTGTGGTAACAAAGCTTCTGGTTCCTGAGAGTGCTGCTTGTACCTGTCAGCTTGTGTAGAAAGTGTGAGAACAGCCTTGGCAGCACTGGTCCCACACAGCAGACTGCCTCCACGGAAGTCGAAAGCTCTGCCCTTACTGCTCTCCTTGATGAGTTCCTGGATAGAAACCGGCTGAATGACAGGATTGTTGCTGAGAGTGGTCTCTTGCTCAGGGGTCAGTGCCTGGGCAGAGTCCCCAGGCTCAGAGTCTGTGTGCAGCCCTGCAGGTGCCTGCTGTGACTGGGTGATGGTAAGGGAGGGCTGGGAAGCACCATCACAGAAGTGGGTGTGCTCCAATGTGCTGATGTACTCACATACCCTGAGAACAAACAGAGAAGAAAAAGATGAATAAAACCCAGAGAAGAACACCTCCTCCCCCCACCAATCACTAGGCTCACTGAATAAATGTTTACTGTAGAGGTGAGTCAGAAAGACAGTGCAAGTACAGCTCTGAGCTGCTTCAAAGCCCCATCACTGTGAGAAGCCAGTTTACATGGAAACCCACTGCCAATTTGCAGGCACTGATCACATCTGAACCAGATACAATGCACAAGACATTTTCCTCAAATCATAAACAGACAATCTCTAAGTCTCAGACACAGAAAACCTGTCTTCTTACATCCTTTGGCCTCCTGTGTGCCTAGACAGCAAATAGTTTAGCAAAGCTGCCTGAAAAGCCAATTTAGGTTCCCGGGTCTGCCAGAGTCAGAACTTTAAGGTTTCTAAGCATCGATTTTGTCTCTGAATAGTGGTGGAAAACAGTAACATCTTTCCTCTTACAGTTGCTGGCAGTTAATTCTCTCTGACACTGTTTATACAGAACACTCCCAAAGTACCTAAAGTCCTTTTTCTCAGTCTGTTATTTTCTGGCAACATGGTACAAATTCTGTTTCTTTTGAGAACGCTGGTGTGTACCTGAATACATGAGGCCAACAGTCCTGATTGTGGCTTCCCATCTCCAGGCCTACATTAAGAACTGCATCCATACACAAAACATGAGCAGTGTGCAGGCACACTCCCTGTACTTTGCCCATCTGTTCCAGTTTCTGCTCCACTTTCTGTTTCACTGCAGCAGGAAAAAAACCACCAACAAACAACCCACATTAGCATCTCCAGCTTTTAAACAAGCACTGGTTTGTATATAAGGTAATGGCAAATGTATACAGTCCGAGAGCTACAAAAGAACATGGATGTTAGACAAAAAAGAAAACAACAGAGAAACACATTTCTTGCTAAGAAACATAAGGCAGTTTCAAAATTAAAATCCTTTGTGATTGATCTTATACGCATGAAAAAAAATCAATGCCAGATTGACAACCTCCACCCCCAAATTCATATCTTGTTACCCACAGAACAGATGCAGATTGCCAGTGATACTACATGCTTCTCTTTGGAGCTGGCTGGCTGGCTATTTATTTATTTTTACCAAAATCTCCTTTCCTATGGGAAAAAGAAAGTTTGTGTATTTCACGTCTATTTCCATACAAGTTTCACCAAAAAAGTTTTGTTAATGGGTACTCTTGTCAAAGTAAAACTAATCCTGATCTCAACTACAAGCATTTTGACCTCATTCTTTTTCCTGAGAATCTCTGAAAAGCTTAGTTTTCATGCTGCATTGGAATGGAACCAAATTTTGAAGCTTTGTAAGCTTTCACAGAACAGATCATTTGGCCTCTGGCCACTGCTACTGCCTCCTCTTTGCTTCATCATGTCCTGGCCAACTCACTTCAGGCCTATCTAGCAGAGAGGTCAAAAGCTAGTTTGTGCTTAGACCCATACAGTTTTGTTTTCTCTACTGAGACACCAAATTTAAGTGCCAAGCAGGGCCATTTGTGCACCACTGTTTTGTTATGGGCTTCTTGCCATTACAAATCAGGTATCATCAGACAAATTTTATGTGCTTCTCCAAACAGTCATTGAAGACAACAATTCAACAAAAATTGTTGAAGACAACAATTGAAGTTGACTTCCACTGGGTTTGGAAGTATGGTATAGAGATGCAGAACTTTCTATATGTTATAAATACATATATATTTTTATTATTCCAGCTTCATTTAACATGATTTAGAAACAGTTTTAAACATCTGATGATGACAAAAGACAATCAAGGATGTATACACAAGACTGGTTTAGGGATGCAAACTCAGCTTTATATTACCACCTAATGCATTAACAAAAGATAAATTGTTTCTCTGATGCTCTCTGGTTGTATTAGTATCACATGGCTTAAAAAGTGCACATTGCAAAAATGCTGTTCTCTTGTTCCACTGATTTCAGTTCCACCTAAAATATAATTAGTGTGGCATAATGTTAAGACAGTAGGACATATACTGAATATGCCTCTAGGCATATGTCCCATATGTCTACAAGTGAGTGCTGCACAGTAGCAGCATTCCCCTATGTACTTCTTCCATATGTAGCAAAGTACTTTCCAGTGGCATCTCTACAGGCAATGCAAGGTAAGACAGGTAATTTAATCGCATTGTTACCTTGAGCTATAGTATCACTGGGCTCTTGGATTTCTTTTTCCTCTTTTTCTTCTTGGACACAGGAGGCAGCAGCCATTTGGGCAAGAGCAGAAGCACAGTTAGCAGCAACTCCTGTAAACGAACAACACAATTAGTGTTTAACCAGCATTTTCTTCCCAATCCCATGCAGTCTCAACAACAGGCTGTGTGACGGAAAGTTGGCTGGATATGTCTATGCTGTACAGCAGGTACCCTCTATGGGGAGCCCTACAGTCCAGGTTCCTATCCAAGACTCAAACAGGATGCTGCTTTTCTCTCTCCTAGATTCCTTCAAGGAAAGATACTAACCTACTTTATAAGAAGTCTGCCATGACATCCCACATGCAGCAGTACCTAAAGCACAGCTCAGCCGGGCTGCTCTCCTCAGTCCATCCAGGCTCACGCAGATGGAGTCCTTCTCCTTTTGGTTCTGCTCTTTGGCTCCTTCTGCTCCCAAGATGAACGCTAGCCCCTTGGAGCTGCCTGCCATGCGGCCAGTCAGTGGTGTGGACAAAGTGTCAATCAAGTTCTTCCAACAGCCGATTAAAATGTATCGGGCAAAAGCAACTCCTAGAGTGAGAAATGCATTACTACTGGAAAACGACACAACAGCAGCTTTATTATCAGTGGCAAAAAAACAAATCGTATTTGTCCTTTGCATGCTAGACAACCGATTCACATTTAGGATGCAATGACATACATCCCTCAACCATTAAACTATTCTAAACCACATATGCTTATTGCTTATAAAACCCAGTGCTGGCAGATATACACTTGTGCTTACAACAGTCTTAATACCTGCAACAACAGAATCATCTGTCTTCTGGTTCTGGGAAAGAGGAGATTGAGCTGAAGCAGATGCCATCAGTTGGCCACCAATTGCACTGCTTCCCAAGCCATCGATGTCTGCCAGAACATTAAAAGCAACAGATTACTGTTTAAGGCACAGATGGTATAAGGAAAGCATCCCCTACTCGCTTTTTGTTCAAATAAGTACTAGCACTCCCAACTTCTCAGGTATGCTTTTTAGTCGCTCTTTTCTGCTAGTCTTCTGAAGCCTTGGCATAAACACGAGCTGTGACATCTTATGCTTTGCCCAGTATAATCAACATTTTCTCGAAGAAGGAAAATATCCCACTCTCAAAAGTCCTCCCTTACCCCTGCAGTTACACAATCAACAGAATTCTCAGCAAAGATTTAATAGCATTTCTTAGAGTTCGGAACTTTCCACACTCTTAAATCTCTTCTTAGAGATTTAAATCTCTAAGATCTCTTTAACTCTTAAATCACATTTCTTAGTATAGCCTTTGAAATCTTGCTAAATCCTGTATCTAGATGTTCCTAGACCTCTGTCTGAGCCCTCAAGATGCACTGGGATCCTATGTCCTGAATACCATTTTTAGTAGACCCGTGTAGATTCAATCTCAACAAAAGAAAGAAAATGAATTACAACCCTTTCTCCAAAACCTCAAAAGACCAGCTTCTCAGAGACAGTTTAATGTTAGGGATGCCAGGTTGATTTCCTTTCCAGCAGCCCCTGTCTCTGTCTTCTCCACATACTTCATGGCTATTGTTTTTCTCAATTGTTTCTTTTAGCTTCCCAGCTCAATAGCTAAAAGCAACAGTGAGCTCAATACAATCAGCAACAAACTGTCAGAGCAGTGCCCTTTGATTACCACTTAATAGCTCAGTGGAAGCCAGTGTTCTCCCTGCATTCACTGTTTTAATGACCTCTTTGTAATCATACAGTATACACATTCAAGCAGACATTGCATTGTATATCAATACAATATCATAGGCATCTTGCTGCCTTTCAGCTGATACAATTTGATTTTTTTCCCCTCAAATGAAGCTAAGGATTTTTTTAAGCATTTGTTAGAGGTGCTCCAGTTTTTCAGCTTCTCTCCAGCACCATTTGGCATATCCCTGGCATAGCAGAAATCTGAACCAAGGGGAGCCAAATCTGTGGAAGGCTTCCAGCATCAGACACCATAATTTGTACTGCACCGCAGGCACACTGAAATGGCTTTGCTATGACATCAAGAAAACAGCAGCCTTACCGCGTATCATTAACAGCTACCAAGTCTACCAGAACTGAGGCTGACAATAAGATTCTGGTTCAGTGAACAAACCTGCTTTCCCAGTCTCCCAGGGACAGACTTGTTTTTAAACTCACACTTCAAAAGCTTTGTGTGATGCAAAACAAACACTTTAGTACTTGCCACAGTTAAGTCTGATTCCTTCTTTACCAATATGTTCATGAAACACCATGTGTTGCATGATGACATGCTGTTCTGTATGTAATGCAGTGAAGCAGTGTGTTTTTGTAGGTGGCTTTAGACATGTGTTTGGAAGTTAGCCTTGCCAACATAACATATTACTGACCTGTCAGCATGGTGATAAGTGGAAGGCTGTGCTCTTCAGGGCTTCCCCAGTATCCAGCTTCCCCCAGCATGTTCCTTTCTAGTACCTGGTGGTACAGTTCTTCAACCCAGGCCTGGGAAAATATCATCAACACTCCACTAGACTGGACTTGCTTCATGAATTCCTTCTGTAGAGAACCATAAAAACCAGACATAAGACAACACTAAGCTCTATGGCATGACCCTCAGCCACTAGATCTACTCCTGAGTGTAATGGCATGCAGGATTAGAAATGAAATTATGCAAAAAGAACAACTAACTGAGGATTGCAATGTGTCTACAGTAGAGAACGATGTGAATAAGAAGCTTTCCCTTCTCTTACTGCATTTCATGCAAGATGTAAATCATAATGACAGTTCTTGCACAGTGACAATGGGATATGCTGAGCTTTCACTATTTTCACAAGGTAGGGGTAGGATCTCAGTTCCAATAAAAAGAAGTTGTGGCACTTATTGCTGCTTGTCCAGCAATCAGGGCCTTCTGCACTGAACAATCATCACAGATGAGCAGGGGTCCAACTAGATATCTGAACTATTTTCAACAATAACTAGCTCATGCTCAGGTCTGCTGAGCACAGTGCTGCCCTTAGAGAAGGTTCTAAGTCACAGATTTGCTGTTGCAGCTGCTGAAGAACACAACAGAACTAATGATGATGTTAAACCCACCTTGTTCTTCAGAACTTCCAGAATATAAACCCTCTTAGATTGGAAGCTCAGCAATAACGGTATATTTTGACAGATTTTTTTCTCTCTTTTTTTTTTTTGTTGTTCCATATACCAACATTTTTTTTATTTTTAGGAGAACTCTGAAACAACTTCTCTTGGACAACTTACTTGAAAAACATAGACTGATGTTTTATAACTCCTGCAGCCCTGAAAACAATGTTTAGAAAGCCCAAGGAGCTGAGGAATACCAGGTACCACAAAAATCATCAGGTCATATTAAAAAATCCTAATTATTTTCACTCTTAACTTCTCATGTCTTCATCTGTGTTGTCCTGGGTTCAGCAGTAGCAGTCATTTTCCTCCCTCTTAGTAGCTGGTGCAGTGCTGTTTTTGACTTTCAGCCTGGGAACAACGCTGATAACACCAATATTTTTAGTTGCTGCACAGTAATGTTTACTCTGACCAAGGACTTTCTGAGTCTCATGCTCTGCCAGGGAGGAGGGGGAGTCAGAAGGAAGCAAAAACAGGACACCTGACTCAAACTAGCCAAAGAGGTATTCCATGCCACAGCACGTCATGCCTGCTTTATAAACTGGGAGCAGTTACCCAGAAGGGTTAGATCACTGCTTGGATCGGGCTGGGCATCGGTCGACAGGTGGTCAGTGGTTGCATTCTCTTCCCTTGTTATTTCCCTGAACATTATTATTATTGGTGGTATCAGCAGTGGTTTGTGTTATACCTTAGTTACTGGACTGTTCTTATCTCAACCCGTGGGAGTCACATTCTTTCAATTCTCCTCCCCATCCCTCCAGGAGTGGATGGAGGAAGAAGTGGGGGAGTGATCGAGCGGCTGCGTGGTTTTGAGTTACTGGCTGGGCTTAAACCACAACACGCGTAAATACACATCGAATATTAACCAACAAATTTGTCATTATGCTCAAAAGTAGTTGCCAGGTGAAAGTATGTCCTGTGATAATGTGCACAAACAATGCTTGCTGTATCACAATATTAATGAAGATCTGTTCTGAAGACACAGTATCCACCAAAATGACTGCTACCTTAATAACAGTCAGTAAAGCAGCACTCATTTTCCCCTTTCCTCCCTCCCCCAAATTATAGAGAAGCTGTGTAATTCAGATGCATGACATTTATCATACAGGATTCATAAGCAGCTTGGAGAACACTTCATTTGCAATTATTATTTCTCCACTTAGAAAGAAGCTGGAAGGCTTTATGCGTGGACTGTTTTATGTGAAAAGAAGCAAAACAAATTTTGGGATTTTTAACAGTTTTCCCATATTCTCCAACTCACCAGCAACACAGGGGCTTGGGCAGGTTTCTTCCTGTAGTAATCAGAGTTGGCCAATTTTAGGTTGAGCAGCAGAATGTAATATGAGACCATGTAGAGACTGTCTGCATTCATCAAAGTCTGGAAGCTGAAATTTAGGTTTCCCTCAAATCCTGGTGAGTGTATCATACCTAACAAAAACACCATGTGAGCTCTCACATTTTACACAGATTTTGCCTGGAAAAAAGAAGATCAGAAACCAACCCTAGCATTTCAGCAGCAATAGATTGCTAGAACAGTCAATGAATCATCAGTAGAAATTACTCTACTAAATGTACTAGCACAGGGGATAGAAAAATAAATAGTCCATCTAGAACACAGTGCTGCAAAAGGCAAACTCAACGCTCCAGTCACAGTCCAGCAAAGCAACATGCTAAATTTGAAATACAAAAGTAGCACCAGCATTCATTATGATGATTGCCAGGTACAAAGCAAAGGGCAAAATATATCTACAATGCTAACTGGAAAGGTGAGGTGGGAGCAAGCAGAGGCAAAGCCTGCAGTATTTAACTGAGCATACATAGCACCAAATGGTGCTAATGAGGGTGAAAGCCCTTTTAATCCCCCAGTAAATCTGCCTTAGCCAAGTGAGTTGTTGGATGGAGACTGGAGTGCTCAGCACCTTGCATAATCAGGCTGTAACTGTCATTCTCTCCATGGTCTAGAAGTATGTGAATAAATATTTGGGGCCAAGCTGGCTGGAACTTACAACTCCAATCCCTGTTTAGTTCATACAAGACCTGCTTTCTAGATAGCTGAGCCCTTGCAGCTCTGTGAAACAATAAGCCACCTGCAAGCATTCAGTATTCCAGAAAACAATATTTGTATGAAATGACAGCCTAGAACCATGCCCAGTGGTCCAACCCCTTCTTCCCAGGTAGGATGGGCAGCACATACATTTTCCTTTGAGTTAGCTGTAGAAAAACATAAACCAAGTATGAGCAATACCTAATTGAATTTCCATGATCTGTAGTTTGAGCCATGGAAACACCTAGAAATACTAGACTCCCCCACATGACCCACAATATTTCTTGGTTTCCACATCAACTGTGAAACCCATTCATAAAGTCAATTAAGGAAGATTAAGGAATAAGCTTTATCCTAGAGGCACATTTGAAATGAAACAACAACAAAAGAAAAAAACAGCTTCCAAGGTTAGTTACATGGTGAAGCAAAGCTGTGTCATTTGTCAGCTGCTGCAGTGGTTTACTGTGAATATATTCCTCCCACCATAGAGCTCATGTCTCCTCTTCAACAGAATACAACAAGCCATTAACATAAAAAAAAAAAAAGTAAATAAAAATCCAAACACAGAAAAGAAGCAAATGTTTTTCTTGCCTCGTGAGGGTTTGAAAGCTCTGTGCTGCTGCCTTCTCGGACTTTCCACTGTCGTCACTTTGGGGGCGTGGATAAGGTGGGTAACTGTTTGAGGGCGGATTTAGAAAGACAGTAACTGTTCCAGGGTGGGTCTAAACAATGAATAGCTGTTCAAGGAGCAACCTTTGTGGAAGAGGGGTGATAGGGCTGGCCACAAACCATACTGAGATGGGCTGGCGTGTGCTTGGGATAGATTTCTTATGGTGAAAGTTTACAGAGAAACTTTACCTAGTACCATAACTGCAACTACGTGCTTGTAAGTAGCCTGCGAGTAGTTCCAGTGACTCCTTCACCACTGCAGGCAAAGATGCATATTAATACTTTGTTGGATGGAGGATCATGATATTGATGTAGCTAGAATTGATGTTTCATCACTCAAATATCTACCCTGAGGACTAGAATCTGCTAGAGTAATAAAAACTTCAAGGCAGGGAGGTATGTAAGAGAAAAAAAAAAAAGCAGCTCACTTTATTTTGCATTAAAATATTTTAAAATGTGTGCAACCTCCTACCCAAGACTACAATTAAAAAGGAAGGTGTACAACTGCACATAAAACTGGCTACTGCGTAGTGGGTATGTATTTGAGCTCTCAAAAGCGTTTGGGAAAAATACAGTGTCTAATTTCATCTAACATATGGGACAATAAACAGCTACATTTAAGAGATGCTGAGATCTGAAAAGCAGATTAGATAACATGTAAACTTGCAATGATGCTTACCAACATAAAAACCTTGCTGCTCAAAACAAAAAAATGAAAGGAGGTACTAAAACATTTGCTATGATTATTCGCACAATGGCACACAGTTTTTGGATTAATCCCTTGACGTTGCAGTTCATGAGAATAGTTATATTTGAATTAAGAGAATACTGATTATATTCTATATCAATTATAAAAATCTGCCAGCTATAATAAACAACGAGGTTAGCACACTGTCTTCACAGAGACAGCAGTTCATTTAAATTGGCCAGGTAAAGGAGATTCTGAAAAAACGCAAACTTTATGCTTAGTGCAAGTCAAGATAAAGTTGAGACTTTTTAGAAAATACTGTATTTTTTGAGACAGACATCACACTCCAGTGTCACTAAGAAATTTTTTGGCATTGGTTTTATCTAGCAACAAGAAGGAACTTTCTGAGGAAAGACAAAAACTGTAGATTAGGAAGGCTTTTAACCAAGTGACTTCCAAATCTTAATTTCACTACAACTCTGCTTAGCTGACATCACTTTTTCCATGCTTATACTCCCATGCTAGTGCCTCAAAGTCCTACCTCCTTTCATCACCTTTCAATCCCACAAGAATATAATAATATTAAAATACTATTTAAGGACATAATTTGTAGGAAAGACTACTAAATTGTAGCTAATGTATATATCCCCCCTCTCCCCAAATTGTAAGAAAATTTGAAAAATTAAACAAGGCAGTTAAATAAGGTCTCTCAGAAACACAAAAATACAGCTTCTGACTGCTCTCAGAACTGCACCTACTTCTTTTCCCAGCTCAATCTTAACCAATACTCAAATTTCCTACTGTATTCTTTAGGAATTATAGATGAATAGATGTTGTACATAAAATGAATATGACCAGTTCCTCTAACTTCATTCTCCAATTTATGCCTTGAACTATTGGTGATAACAAAGGAGTCCTGAAGTAAGGACTCGAACGTTGCCTGTATCTGCAGATCAGACTAGTATCTCGAAACTCTCCAGGGGGAGCTCCTACCCCCAGGCATGTGTTTCAACGTTAGCCAGTCTCTCCCTACAGGTCTTCAGACTCAGCGTTTTCTCACCTACACAGGAACATAAGTCCTTACCTTAGGAGTACTAAAGGACTTTTGCTTAATATCTGAGGTACAAGTTAAGGGACTGTTTCAGCTGGATTGAAACTCATTCCAGGTGTCCCGCTGAAACATGAACTACACAGATCTTGTGAGAACATAAAATTACAACTCTAACAGCCACAGCTCTATTAAAACACCAGGACACCTGTTCCTAGCTATTTTAACACAGTAACTTACTACTGTATTTTTCCATGATTCCTTACTGAGTGACATATTCTAGAGAATACTTCACCAAATCATACTGGAAACATTCTGAAGTACAGATTTAGCCATGGGAGTGGATTTTTAGGAAAGTGAATGGTCTTTCTCAACTCAAGTCTAAGCACAAGACTAGGTATCTTTTTAGGAGAGATGTACAAACCAGAAATTATCCACTTAATGCAGAAATTGAGTTATATTCTTTCACCTATCTTACTGTATTAGTCATAGTGAGTGACAACAAAAGCCATGTTTAGTCTTAAGATCTAGAAGTCTGCTAGGTCTACCTCTTCCAACCCTTTAAAACATTCTAAAGGGATTTGACAAGCAAAAGAGAAAAGAAGCAGTATACTTATTCATAGATGAGGGAACAGGTGCACTAAAGTTTGAACTAGAGTTCTGTTTTTTCTGTCATAACCTCAAGATTGATCTTTTCAGGAGAAAGAAATCCCTTGTGGCAGAAAGGATGCTTCTGAGTACCTCAGTTAGGAATGTAATGAACATGAATGTCCACTTTAAGATCTCTCCTTTCTGTGATAGAAGATGGCCAGTGTTTCTTAAGAATGTTACCTACCATCTTCCTGATTTAGGGCTTATTTGGGCAGCATTTAGACAACGTGTCAAGAATATTAGCTTATTCACCCAGCTTCATATCTAAATTATGCTGTATGATGATGGGAGGCATCTTTTCTTACTCTGTATGAGTTTAATGTGTGTGAGAGAGCACAAATGAATGAAGCAATGATTAGGAGAGGAGCAACAGGAAAGGCAATTGTGGTGAAATAAGTTAAAGAAACAGAGAAATACATTCTAACAAACATTTCCACTTGGGCCACTGTCAGAAAAAAGAAACCATTCTAAATATATGTATGTGTGTGTATATATATATATATATATATATAAACTTATGCACATTTTGTCAACAAGACAAATTAACCTTTGCATGGCATTTTTCTGTATGATTGACCAAATCAATATCCCAAAGGTTCTAACCCTGCAAGAACTGGAGGAATTTAATCTCTTAAAAGGTAAGATTTTTAATTACTTTTCACTTGGTCTAGACTTTGAGCTTCGCATTTCCTGTTATATTGAATAGCAGTATTAAGAAAAACAAAAGAGTGAAGAAGAGAGTTGTTCCTCTTCTCTTATCCTTTCAAGAGCTTACTGCTGTGGAATTTTTATCATCTTCTTTGCAAGGCTGGTGTTACTAATATTAATACACTGATGTACTAAGCCACTTAAACCTCTTTCAAAATAGGTGATGGCCCAGCCTCTCTTTAATGACATCATCTCTCAACAGATCTTTCCAAACCTGTAAAGAGGCATCTTAATACAGAAAATTCCATTTCTCTGTTGACTGTGGACATAATCCAGAGCCTGTTAAGAGTCAATGGACTGACCTCCCTTTGAATCAGTACCTCTTTATTCCATTTGCTTTGCCCTAAATGAAGTGTGCTGCTGTGGAGGAATGTGCTTTGTGGCGCACAAACCTCCTTATTCTGGATATATTCTCTGAAGATAAAATCCTACACAAGAATCTGTGTACAGTGCTGTCACAGTGTGCATGCTTGTTAGACAGTAAATATTGCTTGCCAACCTGAGCAGAATGTTGAAGAAAAGCTCTGAAGTGCTCCATCCACCTCCTCTATGCTGGGAAGAGATATAAGCTGAGGAAGGAGAGCTTCGAGTGACTGGATAAACAGCCGTGCACTGTGCTGGTCTGCTTCTTGGTTTTTCAGCAATTTGAGAGAGAGAGCAGCAGTACGTAGGGATCTGTGTCCTGGACAATCCCGTGGTGTCTGCTCCTCATCAGCCAGGGAGCAATTGTCAGAGCCTATGTCTGATACATCTGACCTGCCTGAGTCCTTCTCTGCTGCCATGGAATACTGATCACATGAATCAAATTCAGTCCTAGAAAGGTCTTGGTCATCTACACTGAAGTTACTTTCACTGTATCTGGATCCATATGACCGGGTCTTGGAATCAACTGATAAGAAGTTGGTTATATCTGGATAGACTATGGTGTGGCTTCTCTGAACAACATCTGGCTGATCAATGGTTTCTGATTTTGGTTCTCTATAATGAATCTCTCTGCTTTCATGTGCAGCTGGAGATGGCAGTGAGTTTTTTTGACTTCCTGGATTATCCTCTGGAGTTGTCTGTCCCATATCCCCTTCCAAAGTGGTCTGACCAGTGTCTGTGGTAACACTAATGCTAATATCAGGACTTTTCTCATTTGCTGATTCCCAGGCAGGATTTTCCGAGGACAGGATGCGCCTCTGCCACCTGAAGTCAGCATCATTGATCTCCATGGAGTCCCTGCTCGTCTCAGTCCCATCCTTCAATTCTTCTAAGCGTTGAAGCAGCAGCTGGATCTGCTCTTCACTTAGACCCCTCCCTTGGCTCAGCTCATCTAATGCTCCAAGCAGGGCAAAGACGCAGGACACTGAAGCATAACATGCTTCAATACCACCTTTGATGCATGCTTCTGTCATCCCATCCATGATACTACAATTAAACAGAGTTTATTTCAGTGATACAGCACATGTAGGGAACACGTCACTATCATCCAACACCATCCCTCCACAACCATAACCAGGGAAAAAAAGAAGCAAAATTATCCTGTAAGACACTCCTGAGAAAGACAACTAGTATTAAAATGAATTATTAAATTTCTCAGGTGGACATAGCCGTTCTGTAAAGGGAATGCCAACCAGGGAAACAGTTACCGTGCATTTTATCAGCATGTACAGCATGTTTTCCCTTGCAGACAAGCACACTGAAAAAAAACCCCTCAACACCTAGCTGAAGCTAAATTAAATCTGTGAAAATTATTTTACTACAAAATATGATCTAAAGATCAGAATTGAGAATCCTTCTTGCTCAACCTGACAATGTTTAAATTGTCATTGCAAAATTAGGGACCCAAACCCAAGAATTTCCAACTGCAAACCAATATATTTGGATATTTTGCCAAACTCTACAAAGTAGTTACCTATGGGCCTTTACAAACAAGCCCAGACTGACAACAAACCCTTCTTCCATTTTCACAGCTTATTTAAACCAGGAAGATTACCCTGGCTCATATTTTGGCATGTTTCTGAAGATACAACTGTATAAGTGTCCTATGTGCATAGGTTTAAGAGAGAAAAGGCTAAAGGAGGAAACAAAGCATACAGCTTGAGAAGATCCAGATGGGACTTTCTTTTAGAAATAGACCTCTTCCTGGATTCTGACTCAGAAGAGCAGGGCCCTGCTAAATCACAAAGTTGGCGAGGACTGCCAAGTATCTGAAAAGAAAGGGAACAGAAGTTACTAGAGGATTATCTAAGCATTATTTAAATACAGTAAATGAGTCATAGTTCTATCAAGCCCTGGATCCCGAGGTAGCAGTACTGTAATTTCTCACAACAAAGGAAAACAGCACACTAATGTTCTCCTTCTGAAAGCTACCTTTCCTCTTTTCATAGGCAGAAAAGCAGATAAAGAAGAGCAGAATATTCAACAAGAATCACACATAAAATATTCTCCAGTGCTTTACATTTTTGACTAAATATATTTCAACTGATACTGTACAAGACAATTTTTATGCCAAAATATAAAGCAAGTATCTTGCATTGTATTATATACCAAAGGGAGCCTTTCCCTTCAGTCACTCAGTTACAAAATGATGGAATCCTGCAGTGATTCCTTCTAACTCAACCTACTGAGTGGCATCCTGGTAATGCCCACCAGGAAATACAAGAAGGCTTTACCAACAAGCGCATATTAATAAGCAGAAAGAAGCAACAGATATGCCCTTCAGGAAACAACATTAGACTGAGCTTTTCCTAAAACTTCATTTTTCATCTTGCTGTCATTTAAAATTAGAGGACGACATGTGCCAGGGTGACTGCCAGATCAAGTAACAGCCCAGTGGGTGGCTGTGTGGTGTTAGGAGAGATCTTCAGGCTCAGACCAGCCTCGGTATGCACAAGCTAGAACTAAAATCATGTAAGAGACCACTGTTCTTCCAAATTATGTAAGTTGCCTTGTGTTTCACAGTATGAGAAGAAAGCCTCACATGTAAAATAGAAGCAGCCACGATTTCAGCTGCTGCTCAAAGAAGTCTCACAATGCTCCAGTTCTAGTGCTGTCAGAGGCACTGGGCAGGAGGCCAGAAGAGGTCTTGACATGGCTGCTTAAGACATTGGCAGCTCCTTGTGGCTATTCTAATAAAGCTCAAGGAAACCGTATTTCAAAAACCTGGCGTGTAATCAAAGCATATATTCACATCAATGCCTGGAATACTACACTGTGAGGATGAATGTCTCCTTCTAGCGAGAGCAGAGAGTGGAGAAAGATGCCAACAAAGTTGAGAAACGCTTCACTATACTGTATCTCACCCAAAAGAGCAGTCTAGACTCAATTATAAGATCTGCTCCATGCAGTACCACAACATGAACACTGATGAAGTTGCCATAGCAGCTTGCATTATGGAGACAGATATAGCTATTATGGCTTTGTATGTCAGAATGGCTTCGATGTGACAGCTTTGCTCAGAAAAGGTGATTTCGACATCCCTAGTGCTAAGGTATGGAATGGACTGGTATGCACACATCAGCAACATTTACTATTAAATAAACATTTTGCTTTACATGTCTGGATTTGCACATGTGATTATCCTACCTCTTTCATAATTTTGATGGCTTCTACTCGGTGCTGAGGTGGTGGGTAAAGCAATATCCGGTGATAGAGAGACTGCAGCACAGGCTTCATGGATTCCACTGACCCCACCAGTCGAACCAGTTCTGCTGCAATATAATATATAGTTCGTGCAACAGGCCCACTAAGGGCAGGGGCTGTGGAGGAACAACCTGAACCCCGTCCATGATCAGAGATCCCTGAGGAAGGTGAATCAGCCTCAAGGCAGATGCTGCTGTGGGCAGAGGTGATAGTTTTGTCATGGATAGGATTTCCCAGGATTACTACTAGGGCTGGACACAGTTGTTTCCTGAGAAAGAGAAAAGCAGCAGATGGTAACTGGAAAGATATAATCTCACAGGAACAGACTGAAAATAGCCCATGGTTAAACGAGATACACACTCTTGCTTTAATGATCAGTCAATAGCAGTGGTTAGATAGAATAAAATTATGCCCAGCTTTTTTTCATCTCCTAAGCACCAGAATGCTAGTACATATGGCAATATTTTTGGGTGCTTTATAAACATTGTACTGATTTTGCGAATCCATGGTGCTGCATAGCACTGTAATTTATAGGGTATCATGGCTGCCTCTTTCCTTCACTGTAACCTATCACAAGGTAAAAATGCTAGTTTCCATTGCTAAGTGTTTCTTCTTCAGTCCACCTTGGGATCTTAAAAGAAACCCCAAACCAGTCTGTGTTAATTAAAAGGCCTGATGTTCCCTCTCTTTTGCTGGCTTTTGAGAACATAAAGATCTTTACAGAAACTCAAAGCACTGTAACTTCTTATCAGCCACTATACACTAAAAACACTGTCCTTCCTTCAATTGTCTTTCTGCATGAACACTCAAGTTTAGTGATTCCACACCAGCCGATCATTCTTCCTGTGGAACCAGAGCCAAAACCAGCTCAGCATTTTGCTTCATTAGCTGTTCAGCTTTGCACTCATGCACTTGACATTTTACTTCAATCTACAAGACCCTAATTTAAAAAGCAAAGTGCTGCATGAAAATGCAGTCCCAAACCTGATTTTCACCCACATTCCTCACAGGTACAAGTTGGTGGCTACAGCAAGTATCCAACGACAAGTAATGATTCAGCATAAAAAGTAACACATCTTCACAGATAAGTACATCTTATAGTCTCAAGATTTTTATGCAGTACAGAACTTTCATTGTTTCTCTTAATGTGTTTGCTGAAACAGCTTAGCTTTCTGAAGTCACAGAAGGAAACACAGCTTTTAATCAGACATCAGATAATGATAACTTTGAGTCTGCTTATTTCTTTCTCCCATCAGGTACACTTCAGAACATATCAATCCACTGCATAAGAAATGTGGCTCCCTCTAAGCAGGTGTAATCACTGGTTACAACAGCAACATTCCCCACACATCTTTGTCCCACTGAAGTGCTTCTGTAATAAACTACAGAGAACACTGCCAAAAGAACAGAGCTTAATCTTCTCTTTCTGCTCCCTTCTTTATCTTCTGTTGAGAATTGACTATAAAGTGCCAGCCAGAAAGTTGTATGCATGCAGGTAACACCTCCTTAAGAGAACAAAGATAGCTATCAGTCTGATTCACAACTTCACTAGACAGCTAATAGATTACTGTGTACTTATACTTTTATGTATTCAAAATGATGCTTGCAGTTTATGCTGTTTCAAGTCTTCTTAGTACCCTTTTTTTCCCCACTTCGTCTTAAGCATGTAGCTGGAGGATGCATATTGCTTGGCAGGTTAATAAGTCTTGCCCCTGATAGCTTGCCCTCATGATACATACTTACAGATATAAACATCTGTAGATTTGCAACATACACTGGATCATCAAAATGATGTAAATTTAAAATAAAACGGGAAGTGTTTTCTTTTAACGAAGCTTATTTGAGTGACCTTGCCTATGGAATAGCCCCACAGTCAGACACATAAGCATAATGAAATTGTTGGGTGATATTCAAGGGCAGGATCTTCTGAAATGAGTCTGCAATGAAAGAAAGAATTCTGCTTTTACATTAGGTGCTTCCAAGGGCCTCAGTACAGGGTCCCTGTGCAACACTGCCAAGTATTACCAACCTGAAAACTTTCTAATCCAGCAGCCACAGTTTTTCCTGACAGCAAGGGAAGTTATGGGTGCCTCTACATGTTGCATACTTAAAACTGAGCCCAAGTCAAATACTTCCATTTCGAAAATTGCAGGATAAAAGCAAAAGAAACACATTTGCCATTAACAGTCACATATATCTTTACTTAACACAATCACCTGCCAAGGTCACAGGGCAGCATGGACTACAAGGAACTGCAGATTAGTTACATTCTTGCTTTATTGCTATTATGTAATTATCTGTATGTTATGAAAAAAAGCACTACTGCAAACAAAAAGAGGGAAAAGGATTCTTTCAGATGCTTTGGGGTGATGGTATCAAACAATTTAGAGGTAGATATGAGCACTAAAGACGTCAGGCCTTTCTGACAAAGGGTATTAAAAAAAGAATTTCTTGATAAAGTGGAAGCACTAGGAAGACCATTTTGCCTCAGATCTTACATGATGCAGGTTATAAACAATTCTAGTCACCAGCACACCATCTAGCATTAATTTTGCTTATCTTCCTGTATTACTGCATCGGACTAGTAAGAATCTCTACAGCACCCTTCTACAGTAAGCAGGATACATGTGTGTTTAATGCCACACACAAACCCAAACTATTACAGAAAGCCTAAGAGGTTTTCTGCTTTGGCTATATACATTAGACTTCATTACAGTGATAATTCATACAGGGATTTAACATGCTAGCTGAGCATGAGGTTCTCACCAATTTTGTATGAGGCACAGAGCAAAGCGATAGTTGATTAACAGCAAGGTCTGCTCACATCTGGAGATTTATTACAAGTTTGTATGGCTGGAGAAGAAGGTTCTTTTATACTTACCAGCTGAGTATTTACATTAGTCTTCAGATGTACTCACCATATTAGATCAGTGAATCCTTTGTGCTGGCGCATGCTGGGAGAGGAGCTGTTTAACATGGAGAGGATACACTCCAAGTAAAGGAGCTGAAGTTGCCGATTGTCACTGGCAAAGGGAAAATATGCCATTCATGTCACATTTAAGCACAGATTATTTAATTTTCTAAAATAACTGCATTAGTTCACTTGAAAATTATCCCACAATCTACAGTAGTGATCTGATTTGCTTCTTTCCTATAGATTTACAATGGTATGATCCCCTTTATCATCCTATTTATCTTGTACTGACCACATGCAGAGGGGTCCGCTACTTAACAAAAGAAAAATCTATGTGAAAAGAAAGGAAGAAGAAAACAAAAATAATTATTCAAATTTAGCCTAAAACTTGAGGTGAAAGGAACCCTAAAACAGAGGAAACGGAGAGAATTGGAAGATTTTGGACTATTGGGTAGTTTCTTCAAGCAACCTGAAGGGCATTTAGGCTGCTGTGTTCTGGTTATTTTTTCTCTTTTTTTGGTGACAGCCACATAGTCAAAAGTCAATGTCTACAGGCAGAAAGTCATATAATGGCATGGTCATCTTTCAGGGCCTTGCCAGTTACTCTGTCAAAACCATAAACACAAAGTGAGCTTCATGAGAAAGACACTAAAGATCCTGTGGACACCTGGAATTTGCACATTTGTACATACAATGTGCTTGTACCTACTCTTAGAATTAGGTGTGAGATTCAAGAGACAAGCAAGGCTGACACCTACCTTACGAAAGGACACCCCCGTGCCTATTGCATTCACATACTGGTTTTCACTCCTAAAAATACTAGGATTTAAAATCACTGTTTTTTTGGTCTGACATGAGAGTTAGAGGAATGTATTTTCTGTTGTATGATGATAGGTGAAGGAAGCTGTAAAGAATGGGTTTATCTTAACTGAAATTAAGGAATGAGAAATGTCTGTTCTTCAGTCGCTGCCTGAATTCCTTTTGTTCACATAGCTGAACTTCCACCCAAGCAGAACAGTACCTGTTCCACATGTCATGCAGAAAACAGTGAATCCCAAGGCTTGAAGTTAGATTTCTAACTCTACACTATGGACGGTTTAAAACTGCTGACTGGTTATATATTTTAGAGGTGATTGCCTTTTCCTCACCACATTCCACACCTATTTGGAAAGATGCACACACTCCATGTCCAATTGCCTTTTTTCCTGACAGCTTCTCTTGCAATGTGTCTTCATGCAGATCATCAACATATTGCTGCTAATACTTGCATGGGCATGCACAGGGTATTGCTGCACTCTTGACTGCACTGATGCCTCTTACTGTCAAATTGTTTTCCTGCATGTAAGAAATGCATATTGGACTCCTGCACACCTCAGCATAGCTGGTGTATTCCTATCACCGCTGCCACAAAGTCCAGAGTCATTAAAGTCATCAGTGATCTCAAAAAAATCACCTCCCTGAACTCTTCCTCATCACTTATAGCTGTGCCTCCCTCAAAACCAAATACTAATAAGCTTTAAATTTAGAAGGAGGAATTAAAGTAATCTTCAGACTAAGAAATTAGAACAGGTAGTATAGCATACTAAACCCTCTCTTCAATGACCTGGAGGTTAGAAAGTGAAGATGCTGGCAACAAAAAAGTTTTGAAGGAGATGACAAAACTGGCCTTGAAAGAAATAAAGGCTTTTCATTCATGGAGTTAGTTCTTTAATAAGCTGTCCTGATTGGATTTATTTTCCTCAGGTTCAGTCAGAATTCTTTACTATGCTTTGCTTGTAATTAGCAAATTACAAGCATGTCTAGGTACATGTTTACAAGCATGCAGTAAATCATGGCTCAGTATTTTTAAGTCCTCTGAATTCTGTATTGTACTTTATCTACTGCGTGCCTCAGTCTGTTCTAATTCAGTACAGTTTTATGAGAAGCTGGGAATGCAAATAACTTTTAAAAGACTTAGAGTAATTTTGTCAGGTAGTTTTGATATTTCATAATCAGCAATTCAAAGTCATTATTTGGTGGACAATACTTATCAGATGATAGTTGCATATACCCTCACACTTGGGAGATATTTGATGCAAAGAATTAATCTTTCAGCTGGTCTGGCCACTTGCTATTGTTAGTACACACTTCTGAAGATTTCTTATTGTCCTGTAATTAGGCATACAAATAATAAAAATGATAAATGTTACTTCAGAAGATTCAGAAACATGCTTCTGTTTTCCCAAATGCTGACACTGATTAAATAATGCTAAGTAAGGCACTCTTCCCTTTTAAACCTTGCTGTAATTAGAAACACCCATGGGAGGAAAGTCTATAGAACTGCAAATAAAGATGTCTGCTGTCTTTGGCTATGGTAGTTCCTAAGCCATAGGGTTCCTGAAAGTGGTAGAATATATAAAAGGAAGTACTGATACATGCTTGTTTTGTGTATCTCCCATTTCCCTGAATTCATCACAGGCAATTTTCAGAGACATGCAAGCCAACCAGAGAGACAACATTATGCTATGTTTCAAATAAATAGTTTCAGATCGTTTTTTTGCTAATGCTCAGGTGATTTGCAGCTGGCAGTGGTAGCAATTAAATTGTATTTTAGTGATATAGAAACAATGTTGTCAAGTGAGAACTTGCTTTTCCCTTAAAACTTTCAAATTATTTCTAGCTTGATATATTTCTAATTTTTTAATAACTGCCGTATAATGTTTGCATTGCCTTTAGTAGGGTTTTCACCTCTAACATTTATGGCTTTTTTATCTTATTTCTGAATAGACCATTACTCCAGCTATGCTAGAATGCCGCAGGAAGTAATTTTTAACTCGTAAGTATTTACTCCTACAGTACTAGCCAACAAGAGACTCAGTGTAACTCCCTATTACTGCCCATAATAACTGCAAATTAAAAGTTAGGCTCATTCATGTCCAAGCTAGTAGAGTATAATATGTCTAAATTTAAGGAACTCTTTGGTAATGCAAATTATTTCAATTGGATGAATGCCACTTCTAAGGAGGACATATTAATTCATTCTGCATACTGTTTCTCTTAGGTTTTTCCATGTCTCCTGCTATTGCTCTCTCTACAATGGTTGCTTTCAAGGCAGGAAAGAAATGGAAGTTACTTATGGATTAGATTTACCGGAAGGCCTTTAAAGCTGAACAGTGCATAAAGAAGGCAAATTAACTTCTCATCTCAAGTGAGGGTTGAATTAATGCATGTTGAACAATACTTCCTTTAATAAACACCTGATTTAAGCACAGTTTTGCTCCGTAATTCCAGAACTACAACAGCACAATCACAGGTATCAGTGAAACCCCCAATCTCCAGGTAATAAATTCAAATTATAAACTGAAATAACTCACTTTATGACAGCCTGGAGCTTCTCACAGAGCACAGTGAGGACAGATACAACATCATCACAAAGAGACTCAGCTGAAGTACCTCCAAAAAATACAAAGATGAGAGGCATTATGTATGTGCAGCTGGATTACAACCCCAGTTTACTGCGTGGGTTTTCAGAGCTGGTTAGAGCTTCTAAACAATGAGCAGGGCTGCGAAAATTCATACGGAAGATGCAGTAGGAAAAAGTCCTAGATTGGAAAGTGATCTCCACACAATGAAAAAGCAGTAGTATTAAATTCACAGAGCATTGGCTGCTTGCATGCATTTACAGGAGGTTAGCTGAAATCTAATTCAGATAATAAAATAAAGACACAAATAAATAATAAACAAAGGACTGGCTGCAGTATTTCTACATGGCAGCTAAAATATCTATATCTCTCCCTGCAGTTTTTCTCTGCTACACAGCTTTTCATGTATGATCAGATTCTAATCTTAAAAGAGGATGCTTATGCACCTCAAAGATTTTAGCCTCCATTCACACAAGTTCTCCTGCAGAAATCCAGTGAGAAGGTCAAAAGCAGGCATTATTTTTACCTATCAGGGAAGAGGTTGGAAGACAGAATGGGAGTAGAAAAAAATTCTCTTGTAAAATAATTATTTGACAAGAGAGAACAGACCTTCACTAGAGATGTGCTTGCAAAAGTTACCATTATATAAACTGCATCTCTGGCCTGAGATATGATAACACAATCATTTCCAGATTCCACATCCAACTCCATGAATCTGTTTCAATTTAGGAAGCAAAGCCACTTACTATAACTTTCTCTAGAGCACACAAACTCCTTAAATACAGAAGTTAGAAACTTGAAACAATCATTTATTACTGCCGAGTTTGATGCTGTTACCATGCTCCAAATGAAGACATGAGTGAAAGTTTCAGGAGCTAACACAGCTGTCTCAATTCTTACTGGTAGCAGAGTGTATAAAGCTATGGAGAAAGTAAGATGTCCTAAAGATGCAATTTCTGTGACATCAGGAACTGTGCTGATGAATGAAAGTGAAGAACAGAAGAGCAGTATTTGAAAGAATCACTAAAAGGTGTTACAAATACCTTGACTCTTGAATTTCTGTGAGGTGTCATGGTTTTCAATTGTCTGCTGAGGAAAGACAAAGGTGGTGTAACTGGTGCAAGGAGGAGAAAAATACTGCAGAAGCAATACTTTAACAGCAGAGCTTTGTTAACAAATCCATGCCTTCTGTCTGGTTTGGGTTTTTTTGTTTGTTAGAGGGTTGGGTTTTTTTAGGTGAAGCTTTTGCAAAACATTTTCAAAAATTCCTTAAGATCTGTTTTAACAGTATTTTAGATTTAAGGAACTCATCTCATTGGGCTGAAGTAAGATTTGTAAGTACTTAAGGGATTTCCTACACCTAAACCAACTCATTAATAACTAGGCATGTAAATTGCATTTTATATGAGAGGCAAGCATAATCTAGATTTCATAGAGTACTTAGAAACCAAAATCAATTGAGTGTTAGAGGGTTTATCACATTGTCATCATTAATGTTACAGCGCCAACACAATTAACGGCAGTCAGGAAATGGAAACGACCTCTTACATCATTCAGTTCAGCTGCAGTATACGATTTTTCCTATCACTGCACAAAGAGGTCAAACCAAATTCTTCTCTCAAGCATCAACAACAAACTGCCAGGTACTAAATGCAGCTCTCACATACTTTCACCTACTGCTTCTCTGAGAGCACTACTAACAAAATCCTGCTTTCAGACCCAAACTACTGGGGGTGTTTTGTTTTGTTTTGATGTTTTGGCTAGTAAAATGAGCCTACTTAACAGAGACAGAAGAGAAATTTAAGTAAACCAATTAATTCTGTTTTGCAGTTGCTCATGAGGATGAAAGTAATCTAATCTACTAATCCAAACCAGAAGTGATCATCTTAACCCAATACAGATGTAAGGAAAATAATCGAACAACTAAAACCACCCAGCAATCTGTACAACTACAGTGCTTGAAATTTCCTATTAAATAGGAACTGACTTTAAAAAATAGTATGTTTTGGATAATATACAAACCAGCATAAGCGGATGAAAGAAGTCACTTTCCTTAGTTAAAAATTTATTTTGTTTAGATAAATTGTCATGCAAAAACTTTTGGCAAAAGAATTTCAACAAACCATAGGAAAACAAGCAAACAAAATAAAAGAACATAAAAGGAAAGGGTCAAGGCAGCCTGGTATCGGAACAAAGCCTCTTTTGTTTAATGGAAGAGGGAAAAAATAAAAATATTGGCAAAGTAGAGCTGACAATGTGAGAGGTGCCTTTCCAACAGACTGCTCTGAGGCAAGCACAGACTCAGAGCCCCAAAAAGCTTTTAAACAGGGTTAATGTGGAAATGTCAAATAAAAGCCGTAAGGCACAACAAGCCAGTACAATACACTGCACTCAGAAAAACAAGAAGACATGCAGCCGTGGACATGGAACCATTTGTTGATGCCAGAAGGCTCACCATATTTTCTTGCTTTTGTCGTAACTGTAAAGTCAAGTCACTCAACATTTGGCTGAGGGTTGCCCGCACAGCAGTGTTAATGCTCCGCTGGTGACAGCTAGATACATATGTCTCAATGCAAACCTGATGAGGAAACAAGATAGCAGCACATAGATATGAACTGTAACTTACCAGTAATACATTTAAGGAGCATACCAAGGTCCCTCTCATGCAGACAGTCAGCCTTCCTTACTACTTCATATTGCCTTATTAGCACGTCAGAAGTTTTCAGCAATATGGAAAACTAAGTAGCATCTAGGAGCACGAATGGTAGGGCAAAGATGGCAATGACTTGGGTTCTATCCAACCCATGTGATTATTACATCCTGCAGCACATTGGAAAGCTTTTGAAGGCCTTTCCTAATACAGAAAATACAACATAACACAAACGATTGCCTTTTAATAACTGGCAATCAAGCTGAGGGCTCCTCAGCTCAGGGATCTCATGGAAGCCAAGGTAACAATGGAATCATGGATCATCCAGTTCCTAGCTCCACGCTCAGCTGCTTGACATTGTGCTGTGACCAGAGTTGTGCTAGGCTTTTGCCCCAGCTGACATACAAATAGTTGTCAAAACATAACACAGGTAGGATCCTGGGGACAGAACACTGCAAACTGCAGTTCCTGTCCTTGATCAGATTTTTTCTGTGGGAGGTATTGGTCTCTGTAAGAGCTGCTGTAACTGTAGTAACCACTGTAACTACTGCACAGTAACTGCTAAGTCTTGATGGAGCTGAGTAGATTTGTGACAGAACTGTACAATACAATATCCTAAGACCGATACAAACATGCAGCTGTCCTGGGCTCAGCAGTAGCAGTCATTTTTCTTCCTAGTAGCTGGTGCAGTGCTGTGGTTTTGACTTTCAGCCTGGAAACAGCGCTGATAACACTGATGTTTTTAGTTGCTGCTCATTAGTGTTTACTCTTACCAAGGACTTTCTGAGTCTCATGCTCTGCCAGGGAGGAGGGGAAGCCAGGAGGAAGCAGAGACAGGACACTTGATCCAAACTGACCAAAGAGGTATTCCATACCACAGCATGTCATGCTCACGATGTAACTGGGAGTTTCCCAGAAGGGCTAGAGCACTGAGGGGGTCAGGCTGGGTGTTGGTGTGGTGAGCCATTGTATTCTCTCCCCTTGTTATCTCCCTTGTCATTATTATTATTGGTGGTAGCAGTTGTGGTTTGTGTTATACCTTAGTTACTGGACTGTTCTTATCTCAACCTGTGGGAGTTGTATTCTTCTGATTCTCCTCCCCATCCCTCCAGGAGCTGAGAGAGGAAGGGGGGCAGTGAGTGAGAGACTGCGCGGCTGGGCTTAAACCACGACAGCAGCTTTGGTCCTCTGGCCTATACTGAAGCTTTATCATTAACAATTGCCAGGATGAAAAAAATGTAAATGACTGTTCACATGCTTTTCAGCCTTTGTGTTTTCATTCTGCCATTGTTTGGATATATAGCTAGTGGGAAGAACCATTAATATAGATTAAAATAGCTGTGAAAAATATATCTGAAAACATAGATAGTATAAATTATATGCATGATGAGTAGACAGAAATGCATCTGTTGTAAGCTTTTGAATTAGAAGGATATTATATGATGTAAAGCCATTTTTATAGTTCCGTAATGAGGATGAGATTTTAAGAGGGAAAAATTAAAATGATCTGATTACATAGGCTAATCAATGTTGACACAGGCACATTGACAAAGACTCTCAATTGTTTCTAACTCCTACTAAAATGAAACCAAGCTATTCCATTGAGTAAGACAGAAGGTCTGTGGGCTTGAGGCTACAAAGTTTAACATGCTGCTGGCACACTTCTGCATTTGTTAGAGTGGAGTGGAAAACAATACAGCTATGTTCCTAAAACTCTTTTGACCTTCACACTTCGAGGGACCTTGCATTTCAGCATTTCAGTGAAGCTACAAGGACAAGAAAACATGACTGAGTTTCTTGGATACAAGCCATATCTTAAGTGAGTGTTTCAAGACATTGCATGTGGAAGCTACTTAATTATGGCTCTTATTTTCCCTTACTTCCCAACTACACTGAGAGATAGCATTCCAGAGCTTTTAAAATGTGAGTACACCACTTGTTAGAAACACTATGCAGATGACAAACTGAGACTGATTATCTCCTTTGACAATACATTAGAACTAGGTCGCAGTTGTACGCAGTTGCAGGATATAAGGGACCAAATTGAAAGCATCTCATTCTTGTTGCTCTTTTTCAAGACTCCAAGATCCCCCCAAATAAATAAGTGGGTTTATTTAGCTTGAGATCAATCAGTCAGTGACGAAGATGGTCTTCTAAGTTAAAAGAAGGCCTGGACCAACTCTGCCCATCATTCAGCTATCACTTGAACTCCAGTGGACAAAAAACTCTAAAGCCTGTTAAACATGCACAGCCCTCCACAGAGGCCAAACCATTCCAGTGCTGCTGAGGTCATTCTCTTGAGCTGTAGGTCTTTTTCCAGTGTACCTGAATTAGCTGATGAAATACCATTCTTAAAGGTAGGCTGACTATCTGGAGAGAGCATGGTTGATACCTCCTTTTTCTCTTCCCTCCACATGCAAGCTAATGAGCAACAGTACAGTTCACTTGAGGTCTAATCTTACAGAAGGCCTGTGTTCTAAAATGGCTGGGCAAGGTACCTTTTGAAAAGCCATTGATGAAGAAGCACCAGTAAAAATGTGAGAGCTCAGGACCCCAAGGAGGTGTGCAATGGACATTTTGATCATTTCATGCATTCGGGGACTTCCAGCTCTATGGCATGCAAAACACAACTAAGAGCAAAACACAGAGGGTTAGCCAAAAAAACACAACAGTGTCAAACAAAGCAAACCTCCAAAACGTAAATGGGACTAACAAATGCACACATAAAACCAAGTGCAAACTAAATTTTCTTGTAGGGGTGTAGGCAAGCATGGGAAGGTGCATGGAGCAAGATTTAGTCGGTTTTCAATTCTATTAGTACTTAAGCCACAAAAAATAGCACTCTTCATGTTTGGTGCTTCCTCAATTTGAAGCCGATAATATTCAGAAAGATTTGGGGTACCATTATTTTGTACACATTAATTGAGAACTATCTCATTGTGCAAAAAGTCCAGACTGTAGCCTTGTTTGTCAGAGACAGTCCTCAGAATGGTCTACCAGGAATGCTGATAGCACCTTTCTAATTCTGCAGCAGCTCCACTTTGTTACAGAGGACAGGCCAGGAAAACTAAGGGACTGAGTTGGAAAGAAATGTCAAATAGCAGGGGCACTGAAGCAGAAAGCTCCTCTCTGCCACCTTGCCCTTAGAGTAAGTCAGAACAATAAATGCTGAGGCAAAGCAAATGCTGAACTCAGAAATATTTTTTTTGTTCCCTATTGCTTATACATTGCAGAATTCAGATACAAAGGCATATTGGTTCCTGTTGTTAAGTGTCTTTCTTTACCTAAAAGCTGTCCAGAAGGAACCTGAGGAAGCTTGCATGTGCCTGGTAGGACTTGCTAATTAGAAAGACCTAGGCATTCATTGAGGCAGTATGTTCTTAAGGATTGAGGGGAAAATAGCTGTACTTCCAAACACTCCAAATAGAAACATGAATGCTCTGTATTACAGCTTGTTCCAATTCCCTGAAAGAAATGAAAGTTTTGTTTGCCTTGCTGGTACATCTCATCAGCCTGCATAAGAGCTCCTCATTCCCTTTAACAGAAAAAGCCAAACTATCACTGCACTGATTTGTACTACTATACTAGCAAAGGTTTTTGAGAGTCAAGCTAGCCTTCTGGGAATGAAAGTCAAGTGCAGATACCAAGAACAACAGTTTAACTCTGATCTATGAAAGAAAACTGCCACTTTCAGAATGCCTTAATGAATAACAGCCCTATTTTTATCCAGATTTTCAGAGAGAACAGAAAATCTGATTTCTGATACAGCTTATAGCACACAGAGCATGACTGACTGACTGACCATTTTCCTAGTCTTAGGCAGGGCTCTTAAAGAGTGAAATCTGAAGGGGTTAGAGCCATCAAATACTTTTCCCAGCCCATATTTTGTCTAAGCTAGAGCTCTGTATCTTGAGCAAAGTGATGCACTAAGCTGAATTCATCAGCTTTTGCCTTTCACATTAAAAAGTCTGCTGAGAAAAACTGCAGGGAAAACTACCTGTTTTCTTCAGTTTGAGACACTGACATAAAAGGGCTTAATAAAGCTTAGAAAGTTGTGGTTTGTTCTAAATACAAATTCAGTTCACCCTTGCTGCAGCATCTACAGGGAGAGCTTACAAAGACTTCCAAAAATATCCATACCTTATGGTTTCACATAGCACAAGCAAAACCAAAGTCTAAGTTGTGCAGGACGTCTAGAATGATTACTACTCTTTTTACCTTGCATACTTTATATACACAAACTGTTCATGTTGTATCCCTGCTTTTTAAAGCCTACTTGTTACAAACTGGCAGCTGTTTTCTTTGGTTCCCTGTTATCCCTATAGCCCCCATCCTCAGCTTCCAGTAAGACAAAGCAAAGTCAATTTTATTCCTAAACATGGAAAACACTGTAACTTCCCAGTAAAGTGAGCTATTTTCACACGGGATTTTATTTTATTTTATTTTTTTTTAATAAAAAAAAATCCCAATCAAAATACCGAAACCTGAAACAGGTCTCTAAATGTCTACATATATTTGGAGTGTAGGACATGTATACAGCTTTTACATTACTTCATGGACATTAGCTCTCCCCATACCACATTAACAATATAATGTTATAATACATTCTGCACCGTGCTGTGCAGAAATATTTAGTGTTCCTGTGCATCTTATCTAACCTGAACAAACAGTTCCCGTGACTTGCTACACACTGTACTAAAAACATCAGCCATCTACAAAGGCTCACTTAATAGACCTGCAGGTATGCTTTCCTATAGCCAAAGCTCCTTTGAAATTTAATTCAGACTAAAATTTAATGGAATAAAGGAAGAAGAGTGACTAACGGCACCAGAACAACACCACATACCTAGAGGTATAATAAATGTTTTACTTGGATGTATTAGTAAAAAGACACAAGGCTGACAAGGCACATTGTGGCACTTGTGTTAACATGGCACATTATGGCGTACACACCTCTCTTGAGGAAGCTTCATTAGTTTTACACTTGCAGTAGCAAGTATAAACCAGCACAGTGCTGTTTTATAAAGAACTTGAGGAAATTTTCTTCTTGTAAAAAGCAAAGTAAATACGAGAAGTAGTAAATGCACAACACTGCAATATACAATTGTCAGTCAGTTTCCAAAAGTGCCTTCCCATGCAAGCCCATCAACCCTGCCCAACTTGCAATTATTTCTTCTAACTAGGCATAAGGTAGTAACAGTCCTTAAGATGGTAATTGTGATTTGGACTAATTCAGTTTCAGGGTATGCATGAAAGACACACTTTAGGTAGTGGGGGGAACATTAAGAGATGTTAAGACAAGCAGTGGTACAACAGAGGCACTTACCTCAGCAATTTTCAACACTGAACTCCCATTCAGCTCAAATGTGGAGGTGTATGTTATACAGAGCAAGACCTTGAATCAAAAGAGTAAGGAAAAAAATTAAGTTTTATCTGTTACTGCCTCCCTTCCCTACCCATGTTCTTTTAGTCACAGCTCCTTCCATTTTTAGAGGATAAATCAGAAGATTCTCAGCACCATACATTACTGGGGTAAAGGAGATAGCACAATCAAATTATTTCTTCCTGAGAAGGAGGTACAGCCTAATGGATTGGTCCCACAGGTACAGCCTAATGATTACATCATGCTGTCTCCTAAGTCTGACCACGGAAGAAAAGAAAATCCAGTCATCAGCTCTGGCCTCAGACTTGATAGCCAGAATTCATTCTTATATTAACCACAAGCTTTGCATGATTTATAATCAGTCCTTCTATTCATTTCTTCCAGTATAACAAAGGAGGAAAAAAAAAAATGCATGCAAGTTATTACTTAGGTGACACAGATACATATATATTATGTGAAACAAGTTGCTAATTACTGCTTGCCATAAGAATTTCCCAGCCTAGGATATTTCCAGTAAGTGTATTATAGTCATTTTATAATAAGCAGCTAAAAAACAGTTGATAAGCCTCGATTCATGAGGGAAGGCTTGTCCTGCCTTGAACTCAGCAGGAGGAATAAGAACTAAAAGCCCCATCCAACACCTTACTTTGAAGAGAAGGGGAGTGGGAACGTGATGGGGGAAGCATGGTGGGGCAGTGAAGCAGTGAAGCAACATGGTGAGAGGTACTGCAATGTGATGCCTTTAGGGTCTAGAGATGCCCTCCTTCCCGCCTTCTCTCCCCATCTTCCTTTCCAATCTCTTCTGCCCCACAGAAGACTGAAAGAGTCTGAACTATCATTCCCTCTCCCTTGAATTATAAAATTCCCCCAGTGCCAGAATTTATGCTTTTCTTGGTCTGAAATAGCATGAATTTCTTAGGCTAAGTGTACCAGCAAATATCCATTATAGTAACACTAATGCCTTGATCCCTACAACTTCCCAGTCCCTAAGGACTACTGTTTTCTGCTTCACAAGGAAATCTGGGATATCAGCTAAGTTAGCATTACTGGCTATTAACCATTTCTCTTATTCTTTACATGTGTTTCAGTGGTACTAGGTTTTTTAGTTTAGGGGTAAGTTCTGTGACAGCTACAAACGCACAACACCCTGCGGTAACCTCCTTAGCTTAGAATGAAAACCAACCAACCAACTTTGCCACAGAGTGTCTGGTCAGAACTTGCACGTTAAACAAAAGAAGGAGGCAAAGGGATGCATGTTTGGAAAGATTATTGCCCTTTGGTTCCTGTAAAGCATCATTTTTCAGACCTTTTACTGTGTCACAGTTTCCACATTATGGTGGAACAGCAAAAAATTCAAAGTAACAATTAAAACTGTGCAAGCTGTATCTTCTCTCTAGGTAGTGATGATCTCTAGAAGCATTTCTGAGCCTTCATAAAGAATAAATAACATGCTGATGTGTTTGTTAAGAGAAGGAGAGAACTCTAATATAGCATCACTTAGCAAGCTGGAGTCACTGGACACCCATCATTACTATTGAATCTACTTGGAAGAATACCACTCTGCAGTTATTTTCCATCACGGAAAGGGAAAAAATTCATTACTGGAAAGCAGGCATTTAATAACTGGATGGGAATTTGAATTCTCAGTACAAGAACAGCTTTGAGAATTAGCTACTCAATCTTAGAGTTGCAGAGGAGCATGTCTACAGGTAAGTGTGCCATTTTTCTGGAGAAGGACGTTCTTTGCATTTTCAGAGCTGGACTGAAAAGTTTCTATGCACTGAAATGCACTGCATGTTTACAAATGTTTTTTCTCAGCAGAAAAGCTGCATTTCACTAAGATGTCACACCTTACTCCAAAGTTGCTTTTTCTTCTTTTTGCTTCCTTGTTTTGTGTATAAAATACCAGTCATGAGCTTGATCCTATTCTTACAGAAGATGGTTTTACTGTAAACAGGTTTCCAAGAAAACCATGATGTAATGGCAGTTTTACATTTGTCTGTGTATGTTCTCTTGCCTTAACTCTCACTCAGCCCTTCATAAACAGATGAGTAACATGGATTAAACAGATGAGTAATACTAGAGATAATGTGTACCGAAAAGGACATGCTAGCCTTCTGACATACAATAGTCCTGGATTATAATCTCTTTTATAGATATTTAGCATTGACTTTTAGAGCAAAGTAAAGTTTCTGAATCAAGCTTCTTCTTCATAGTTTCCCTTTTCTGTGAAATGGGCAAAATGAGTTTTCTCATCTAAGGAGTGCTACACAGCCTACCTCAGTATTACAAGGAGAGATACTAGCTGTAGAGCATTTGAACTTGCAGGAGAAGTGAATATAATTCTAATTGCAAATTCTTAGTAATGCCATACTTTGTATTTCCTGATACGAACTCTACAAATTTCTGTGCAATCTGATGCTATTGCTGGCAAATGGACAAGTGCCAGTGACAAGGAACAGAGATAAATTTTTCCTGTCCACAGAGCAAATCGTACAGAATAGCTGAAAAGTAAATTGTCAGTGTAAAACAATAATCTCATTTGGTTAGTAAGTACATAAATTATAAGGGCTGTTATTTCCATCTGCTGCTCAGTCCATACCTGCAAAATTTAAAACTTCAAAACTGAACAATGCTGTTCAGCACTAAGTGAATTCTGAACTGCCAGCCAGTCTCACAGCCAGCTGTTGGGCCTTGCTTTCTCAGCTGTTAAGTACCCTGAAATTTTATTGACATTTCTAATAGTCATGAGAGCTCAGCAGCTGGCTAAAAATACATCCAGTATGTAAGGAAAAACTGTGATTTGTACTCTTCATTCACTGATGTGTAAAACACAGGTACAATGTGCACATTTATAATCCCAGAGACAGACAACTATCACCCCCCACTGACAAATCTCTTCTTAACATGCTAAGAGCCAAGACGGACAGCCTGGCCCATGACTAATCTTATTCAGCGGATTGCATGTCCTGATTTTCTCTACTTGTAAAACCTTGTTTGCTTCATGTGATTATCTGCTTCTTGTACCATCTTGCCTTTGTACAGTTCATTAATACCTACTCCTTTCCACAGATCAAAACCTGGAAGCCATATACTACAATACCTGGAAGTACACAACAATTTAGGCATTCTTATAAGACCTTTCTCTTCAAATTCTCTTTCTCTTTTTTTTTTTTTTTTATTTTCCTACCTTTATAGAGCTGAACTATGAAAAGTTAGCACATATATGCCTAATCCTTTGTGTCACAAGTGCCAATAACCTGTTGTAACAGGTGAATGATAGAAAAGTCAGATATCAAGCGCAGTAAGAAAGTGATGATCAAAACCTTGCTATGAAGCAACAGGGAATTTTGGCAGAAAGACTACTAAGTTTTGACTGCTACTCTTGGAGTAAAATGAAATCTGGGAACCTACTAGGTAGAGAAAGGGTATATGACCTGATGTGATCAAGTAACAGAAGCATAACAAGTTATCAGCCAGCATAATTTTGGCTTACTTCACTGGCTACTGTCTTCCCTCACAAATCATTTGTGAAATCTGAAAGACGGTTTCTAACCAATGCTCAAGACTGCTCTCAGCTATGATTTCCATCAGCACCACTGCAGGGCTCATTTACAGTCTTGGCAATGATCCAGGCACCCAACTTGTGTGTCTTCCCATTTATGTGGAACAAACAGGAAGATAGCAAGCTTCTCTTTTAGATTACTGAATTAAAAAATGGGATTAAAAACAAACAAACAAAACCAAGCTTAATCATTCAGATCTACTAGAAACACTAAGTCTCCAGACAGCATATCCCACAAGCTGCTCAACTAGTCACAACATTAACTCAAGCAGTATGCATTTAAAAAAATTAAAGAAAGATAGGTTTTCTTGAACAATGACATTTTGGGTTTGCAACCACTAGCAGCAGAAGCCTATAACTGAAACTACAAACCAATTCCTAATTGGTATGGGCTCTAAACCACACCTTTTTATTTCTTCTTTTTTTTTTTTTCCTCCTTTTTTATTTTTTTTTTTTAAAGAGAGAACTTACATGACTACAGAGATAGTTTCAAAGTCACACAACCTCCAAGATGTTTTAATTGGCTTGCATTATCTTGCAAATGCTTGGATGAGATCACATTTCCATAAATTACATCCATAATGATTCCCAATTACTGTCGGCTGTCATGGAACAAGAAATAAAATTTCTGCTCCCTGGCATCCCAGGGTACCAACTGGAGTATAAGAGTGCACACAAGGAAAATTTTCACAAGTAGAAACAAAAAACAAAACAACAAAAAAAGTGCTTCTAATGATAACGAAGTGACAACGAAGATTAATTGACACAAAAGGTATGACTGTTCCATATTTTCAGATAGGTGTCTTGAAGAAGGAAAAAGAGGGAAATTTTTCCCCTTGTAAGACTGCTAACTGTTGCTAGCCAAGTTCCCCAAGTGCTTAGCACATATTTATAGTTATAAGACAATTCTCACATTGAACAGCTTATCATGGAATCATGTCAAACAGACAAGGTGTGTAAGGAAGTTAGCATCTTCAAGATGGAGAAAGAGGGAAAAGGTACAAAACTTTAAAGCAATTGTAATCTGTCATCACCTGAGGATGTTTCAGCACTTCACTGCATTTAAGTGCCAAGTCCAACATCCATACGCTACTGTTATCCTTTTTCTATTCCAGCATTTAAAGTCCCACTGGCAAAATCCTCTGAACGTTCTTGTTCCTCTAGTTGAGATGCATGTAGACACTTTAGTCTTGGAGCGCTTAATTCTGCAGCAACCTCTAATCCCTTTGCGAGATTCAAAGAGGAGACCTTTTCTGACTTACTTTGCTTGCAGGCTTGCAGACTTGGATGCAATGTATGCTTGGATGCAATGTATATTTGGATGATTCTTAAATCCTCCCCTCAGAAGGAAATACCCAGCCAGAAGATAAGGCAGGACAACCATTTATCTCATTCAGTAATTTGACATGTAAAGCAGTCATCCAGTATTTCTACAAAATAGTTTGGACAGGAGGTGTCCTCCTGCTTGGCAGAATAACTAGTAACCTGATCACGTCACATTCTTTGGCCTTGAAGGAAAACAAGGGCAAGAGAAACAAAGTGCATTAATGAACTTATGTACATTGTGTCACCATGTATCACTGTACAAAACAGCAGATATTAATTACAGAGGGAAAGGAGACAGTGTCTCCCATGAATCAGTAAAGCCATAAAACGCCTTGTTATCACAGCGGCAACTGGTGCTCAGCATTATGAATGCACTGGACTTTCAAACAGAAGGGCTGTAGCTGGCATAGAAGACTTCACACATCATCAGAGATGACATGCTGAATGCTCCCAGAAGACAATGCCCATTAATTCACTAGACTAAAGCAGAACTACTGCTGAACACTCTTTCTGCTGGGAGACTTCTGCTTATGTAGTACTGTTGCAGATGGAAAGAAATTATTTACAGCAATTGCTGAATAGAAATTTAAGAGGTTTTCTTAACAGCTCTGAGAGGGGCTTTTGTATTTAGAATTGTAACATTTAAAGGCAGGGATGACTAAAAAAAAAAAAAAAAAGGCTGACTAGCACTGCTAGGATGGCATTTCCTGTTCACAGGTTACAGCCTAGCTAGGTATAATACATTATTTTATGAATTAGACATATATACCTGAGTAAAACAAAACTGAAAACTGAAAAAGGACAAATACCAAACTGAAAAATGCCAACAAAATGCTTAAAGAGTTCTCAAATAAAAATGAGGCTGCATGCATCCACTACCAAAATGATAAGAAAGGATGTCAAAACATGGGTGTTAGTAAATTCAGAGTTGTCAAGGGAAAAAAGAACCAGTTTATCCCCAGGATAGAAAGTTCTGACTTTTATTCCTGACAACAAGAGAATTTTTTGGACAGCAGAGAGGGAAGACAAGTCCCTTACTCTCAGATACCTGCAAGATTCCACCAAAATTACATCATGGGAACTTTCCATATGATAATACACTTCACAACAGCTAATTTGAAATTATTGTTTTGAGTCACCAGATGAATTTGCGAGAAGTTAGCCTGAAGACAACCTAAGAAGTGGAGTCCCACAGGCTGTCTGGTGAGCCAGAGGATTTCACTCTATCCCAGACCATCTCCTGACCTACATCCAGAAAAGAGA
This sequence comes from Psittacus erithacus, assembly GCA_009867235.2. Taxonomy (NCBI): domain Eukaryota; kingdom Metazoa; phylum Chordata; class Aves; order Psittaciformes; family Psittacidae; genus Psittacus; species Psittacus erithacus. Next base: position 81,304 of record WYDI02030633.1, read on the forward strand.
TGCTAAAAAGCCAGATAAGCTGGTTTTGTGGTTGCAGCATCAACCGCTGTGCCACATGAAGCTTCCACATCTTCTTCCTCTCTCACAAGAGGCATATGCGAGCAGCTCTGGGCAAGAAGCTGGCTAGCAGTGTCAGAATCGCTTACTGGGACACAATTTCTCTCCTCAGCTGCCCCCAGGACTGAGTGGTGTTAACACTAAGGTGGCAGCAGCCTTCATCATGGGAAGGTGTGAGCTGGGTGCATGTCATGTGGGGCACGTCTGAAGTACGTGTATAATTGCATGTAAAAGCTATGGCCAGTGATCCTTCCATGTCACTATTATGTGGCCACATTGGCTGGCAAAACTTGGCACTATCACCTCCAGTATGCAACAATGTCTGGCAGCAGGGAAAAGATTAAATGTCAATGTATGAAAGTTAAAGGGTTTCTATATTTGTTTTTGTGATCATACAATGTCTTTCCAATTCACTTTCTTAACAGCTGAGCAATCTCCAGGTTCTTGATCTGTGTCTAAGTCTAAAGAAAGTCTGTAAGAACTTGTACTTTCACACTTAAACCACTACAACAGGTGTTAATTTACACTTCCCATGGTGAGGGACTTGCTACTTTCCACACTGGCACTGGAAAACCTGCAGGTATAACCCAGTAACTCACTGCTTGAACCCAATGACTCACTGCTTGCATATGCTGCACAGTACAAAATAGCTCAGTGATAAAACTCCAACAGTGCCTATGGTTCTTCTTTTCTGCAAATTTCTGCACTGTTGCAAAAAAAAAAAAAAAAAAAAAAAAATCCAGTCACAAGCACCCCAAAATAACAAAACCCCCTACATAAACAGCAAAATCTGTGCACTATTAACTCCACCCCAGAGCATGTACATTGTGATACGGTATGTGATTGCAGTGTATCTCATGTAAATTCTTTTTCCTCCTCACAGTCATTCATCAGGAAACCTGAAAAACAAGATGCTGCTGAGTTAACTTGGACTAAGGAACCCTTCTGCTATTCACCTGTGATTGCAGGAAGAATGACCACAAGGACAGGATGGAAGACAGAAATCCTGCCTCACTTACCCTTCCCATGACTGCCTCAGCCCCAGGGCAGAGCATTCTTCTAGTTACTGCTTTTTCTGCCTGACCCCAATGATTTTGATCACACCACACCAAGTAGGACAGTTCAACCACGACAGAACAAGCACATTCTCTGTCCAAGAACACCTTCATAACCTCACAGCTAAGGGAACAATGAGAGAGCTAAATGTTTTGCATTAGAATTTCTCCAGGCAAGAAACTAAGCCAATTTTTTTATCCTGCAAATCTCTTAAGAGATGGGACCACAACTCGGCTTACATTTTGAAAACTACATGGCTGCCCAAACCAACGGAGACTCTTGGTCTATGTAGGGCTATGAATTCAAGCACAGAAAAGTGCTAAGGAAGAGCCACATATCCTGGAAAGCGGCTGGATTCTTGAGATACTACGTTCACTACTGATAGGTTTAGGCAGCTCCTGTCCAGTATCTGTTTGGCCATATTCAGGCCATTACATTCTCATTCTTTTGTACCCATTAAGGAGAAAGTTGAGATATTTAACTCAAGACTGTGGTTTCTGCTATAATGGCCAGGCACCTAAGAACCAGGGGAGCTCTTTAATCACAGTCTTAATTATGAGTTCTAGGCATTTACCATAGCTCTAATTAACTCCGGAATGGATAAGCTTATTTTGAAACACACAAGGTAGGTCACTCAATCCATTGGAATTAACCTGGTTACTTATAACTAAGCACACAAATAAAATTACTTCAAAAAGTAACAAAGGAAAAAAAAATTGAAAAAAGAAAAAAGAAAAAAAGTAAACACCAGAGAGTCTGGATTTGTAGTTGGACTACATTACAGCAATTTAGCTCACAAAAAGGCTAAGTGGAGGAAGTGCTCAGAACTCTAGTTAACATTGCTGGGCAGCAGTGATCTTAGGAAAGAATCATATTTGCATGACATTGTGCAAGTCCTTACAGATTCCCCTCTTTAACACTGCAGACTGTTAACATGTCTGAATTATGGACTGGACAAAAATCAGTTATTGCTTATAGCAGCTCATATCAGGTACCATTGTTACAAGAACTAATGAATACATCCATGTACACCTTTCTTCTATAAATTTTCAGAATTTTATTTTTTCCTATTCATATAAATTTTAAACCAGTTCCAGACTAAAGCATGCAAATAAAGCTGAATAATGGTTTTTATTTTTTACTTTATTTGATAGTTCTTCTCTGCTCAGAAAGAGACTGTACTGCAATTTATATTGCAAGTGATGCTGAAAAATGTTTGCAATAATGCAGTGCATAAGATATACTGAGGAAAAAAAACAAACCTATCTCTTAATCAAAAATTATGTATTAATTAAAATATGCAGATTAACAGCAAGTGTCAGCAACTGGGTTGCTGATTCTCATCCTGATGACAGCCTTTCTTCTCCATCTCCACTTACCAGTTGCATTTTTACTGTTGCACCAATGACTTCTTATTTTTAATGGGCAGTGAAATCACTTTTTTATTTCTATATAAAACTATCATACATGCCTAGTCTCAAGGAGGCAGCATGGGGGATAACATAGTTTACATACACTTTGAAGTCTAAGTTGTTTCAGTTCAGGCTCCTCCTCCATTTAATTTTACAATTCATGACAAAACAGAATGGTTGCAAATTATATTCTACGAAGCATAGCTAAGTTGTATATGAAAAGATACATTTCATAAACATTAACCTTAAAACAATTATAAGATAGATATGTATTTCTGAGAGTTTATTACAGTGATCAGTTCATTTACCAGTATTCAAGGAAAAGATGCAGAATACAATCATCCACAGAGGCTGGGATTTTACAGTTGTGTTCTGTCAACATTTTGGATCAGACAGTTTAGGACTACTTTTCAAATATGTATTATAACTTGTTCTCTGTCATAGAAGAACAGAGAAGAAAAATAACTGGCCTCCCATCAAATCCTCCACATCTGAGAAAAATAAGAGATGCAACAAAATTTCCACCAAGTTCTCTGAGAAAGTTAACAACAAGTTTTGCTCAGTTGCTCAAACACAAACCAGCTTAATCCAATATTTGCATTAGATCAGAACTAACTCCCTGAATCTATAACAGCCTTGGGTAGCATGGTTTAGTGTGAGGTGTCCCTGCCTATGGCAGGGGGGTTGGAACTAGATGGTCTTGAAGTCCTTTCTAACCCTAAATATTCTATGATAACAGCATGGCTGTGCAGAACCTAACACAGGTCAACTGTGGTTAAAAAAACTAAGAACAAATTAAAAATTGCCCCCAAACTTTCTACCACACCTTATAGATCTTCAATAGTGACCTTCTCAAGTGCCTAATTTGACACCATAACTGGGGTCCTATCAATTAAATTAGTTATTACAGAAAAAAATTAATCGCCTGAGAGATGGTTCTCAGTACTCAAAGATTCATTTTGCATCTTTAAAGCATTACAGAAGCAATCTGACCAACTGGTGGCCTTCTATGATGGGGCTACTGCACTCATGGACAGGGATAGAGCAGTTGACGCCATCTACCTGGACTTGTGCAAAGCTTTCGACACTGCCCCACACGACATTCTTGCCTCTAAATTGGAGAGACATCAATTTGATAGGTGGACCACTCAGAGAATAAAGAACTGGCTGGATGGTCGCACGCAAAGAGTTGCGGTCAATGGCTCAATGTCCTGCTGGAGGCCAGTAACGAGTGGCGTCCCTCAGGGATCGGTGTTGGGACCACTCTTGTTCAACATCTTTGTTGGTGACATGGACAGTGGGATTGAGTGCACCCTCAGCAAGTTTGCCGATGACACCAAG
>WYDI02030634.1:0-15218 GCA_009867235.2 Psittacus erithacus
GTATTATCAGCACTGTTCCCAGACCGAAAGTCAGAAACACAGCACTGCACCAGCTACTAAGAAGGAGAAAAAATGACAGCTACTGCTGAACCCAGGACACTGGGGAAGGAGGCTTGAAAGGTGTTCCAGCTGTGCAGGTTAGTGTTTGCAAGGGGTAATCTTTTTAATAATATCTCTTGGACACCAACTAGTATTTGTGTCACGTTAAGATACCAGGTAGTCTACCTGCTTCCCAAGAAGGACGAGACCATTGTCTTCAACCCGCCTGCCATTGCTGGGCAGCTCACCAAGTCAGAGAGTGTTCACCCAAACTATTCAGGGACCCTACGAGCGGCACCTTAGGCCAAATCCCTTATATCAACTATGAACTTTTTGAAAACTTATATATATACACATACCAAGAAATCTATTACATGTACTCGTGACAGGGTACAGATTCGAGATAGCTGGTGATAGTGACTGACTGCAAAAACAGATTTGGTTTACAATAATATATAATCAAAACTGATTAGTAATAACACTAAATAGCTAGCAAGATGTTAGTAAGTAAATGCACAAAACACAGAGCTCTTACCCACTAGGCGTCCCTACGGGGGGGGAGAAGAGAGGTCCAGCCAGTCGACTGATCCCAGAGGAGGGCTTCTTCCCAACATCCCCATTTTCTTTCGCCAATATATACTATTTCTTTATTTTTAGGTTGAGCTTGAGTTGCTTTAGTCATACGTAAGCTCATAAGTAAGTGGGGGGGGTGGTCGCAGCCTGGAGGTGGGTATCTTTTGTGACATTATAATGAGCAAAGTTCAGCTTCAGAACACAATTTCACCATCACTGCTGAGGCAGCAGTTGCGATTCATCTTTCTTGATGATAACTATGCGGTTATCTTCTTTATCCCTAATAACAGGGATGAGCCATGGTACCTCCGTACCACTCTACTCCCCATTTCAAGGATATTACGCCATGTTCTTACAGACCTTGTCTGTTCCAAGCACACTCTGTTTCTGGGAGCAGCAGCTGTCAAAGCTGCCTTAATATTACGGCCTCTGAGTTGAACTTTGCGAAGCCATATTTCTTTATTTTCCCCAATATCTCGGTTATTTTCCTACAGTAAGTGATAATAAAAGACCGAAGGTCACTTTTGGGAACCTGGGATGTACTTAATTTTATGGCATTAGGCTTGATGATATTTTTTTTTTTTCCTTTTCTGACTTGTTAAGATAGCTATTATAATTCCATAACTTAGCAACTGAACTGCAGAGAGTGAGCCCTGTTCGAAGCCAAGCCATGTTAGATGGGATTAATATTCTGGTAACAAACAGAAATATCCTGCTTTCAGCATAGTGTAGATGTTAAAACATACTCATAATAGAACAGAAATAAAACTGGTAAAATACAGTTAACTTTGCTCTTTAAATTAATTTTGTAATAATAGATAAATTATCGAAAGTTGTCACAGACTTCAGAATTTTTGTTATAAGTCAGGTATTTATCTCTGTAGCAAACTTCGTGGGAGGCAGGTAGGGTAGTGGCCTTCTGCAGCAAGTCTTGCTCCCTACTGTCTATATGTGCCTATTGCCTTTGCCGGTCAGAACTCCACTGCTGCATTAGTGCAAAACCTGCAGCAGCCCTCCAACCTTCAGTCGTTTCTCTGCTACAGGGGGTCAGTGAGCTGCATCATGCAAGAGTAGGTCATGGAGAGAGACACTCTGGGAACTGCATTGCTCAAGCAGTCTTATCCACCTTTTTGCTCTGTATTTGTTTCTCTCCCCTGCTGCTATAGGGGTATAAGCAGCATGTTGCCAATTAGGCTCATCAGCATTGTCAATAAAGGATGTGGAGCTCCTGGTAATCCCCCACCCTTGTTAGTGGACTGCAAGGGCTTCTGGCTGTTTGTGATGAGGCTTAGCCTTCATCCTCCTTCAGGGAGCCAAGTCACTCTGTCAGAGACCAAGAGCTGTTTTTATTTGTTCCATCTCTTAAGGGTTCTTTTACTATCATCTTAGCTTCAGTTGGTTTGATTAGACTCTGTTTTAGCTACAGGTTCCAGCCTGCAGGAAAACATAATTAATTTCATTACAAATCAATATGAAAAGGATATTTTAAGAACTCTGCTTCAAGCTAAAGGTAATAGCACAATGTCTCATTACCTGTCAAGCAGATTACTAGGGCATGTCTTGAAATGCAAGCTGCAAACAAAACTCTTCAGTGTTACCAGTGTTGTGCCATTACAGGATAAACCTGTAAACATGTTCATTAGACAGGATGCTCAAAGACTTCCAGCTTTTGCACTCTTACTGTCATCTTTGCTAAGGACAATGCCTCAATGCATGTACTTTATTTATTCCAAGATGAGGCAACTTCAATGCTTATGTTACAATTGCTTTCTTCCTCCTAAGGGAGTGATTCATTTTAGGGGGAATGTAACACTTAGTGTCTTTTGGAAACAAGTCGAAATCAAAGCAATCTAGGCTATACTTTTTTCCTATAAGACAGGTTTTTGGGAAAATCTGTCTTATAGTGGATATTTTTTTATGAGAGAATGTTCTAAATCTTCTTGCCATCTGACTAATGGGGGAGGTGCTGTCTAAACACTGTGGAACCTGTAGTGGAATAAGGAATCTACATATTTGTTCTCTGGCCATTAAGTTAGAGAGGGAGGAGATATCAGCACAGTGGTTCCATTTCTCTTTCTTCTAGCTCAAGAATAAAATTAAGGACTTGCCACAATACTGAGTCTGAATTGCTGTGTAATTACTAATGGTACTGAGATGAACAATTAGCATCTGAAGTTACATTCTCATAAGTAACCTCTACAGTGTGAGACATCATGCTGTGGACCATTGAAGATATATAAAACATGTAGGAAAACAATCTCAACTGAGTGCTTTGTGAGCCATTTGTTTGTCTGAACAGCAACCAATGACAGGATGATGCTAGTGAGCTTTGCTTTTAGGTGCCGGTGGCAATAAACCGAGAACAGTGAAAAGCATTGGGAAATGCAGGAGAGCCTGAGACCCAATTTTTATTGGGAACACAAGCCATATAGGTGTAGGGAATTGCATACTGATATGAAATGAGGTAAGAATATTTGATTCATCTGAATTGCAGCACTGAATACTGGCCCCTGTGATCATCAGTAGCATTCTTGATGCATTTAACTATCAAGATTGTATGTGTGTTTTGGGGTACATTAAAATCTGTAGTCAGACTAAACAAAAGTACTTTGCTGGTGCATTTTAATTGATTGCCACAGTAATTTCTTCACAGTGGAACATTCCAAGATTTTTCTCCACTCAAATTTTAGAAGAAATTTAAATATCAATAACACATGCTTCACAACACCATGGCTGATGGGTTATTGATTCATAATAATTTTTTAATCCTCTGGATATTGAGTAAATTATGAAGCTATTATATTGATATCACTGCATTTATCTCATTTGTCATTAGTGAGTTACAAATTATTTAACTTTGCTGCTTTGTCAGCAAAACTTTGTTGAAATTAGATTTGAAGGTACTGACATGTACAGCACCACTGTGAAGTGAGTTATGAATCACTTAAAGTAAGTTTTTGCCAAAAGGTTGTCAGAGTCCAACTGGAAAAAATCCCAGGGGTGGACCCTATTTCAGTTCATTACTGTGCAGAACCGGCTCCATCTTGCTCTCAACAAAGTGGTCCCAATTTACAGCTTGCAATTAACAGAGTCGTTTTCATATACAACTTAGGAATTCAGCTTACGATTCCGCCACCCACCCCCCCCGCCACCTTTGAGGCCTACAGGATACACATATATCCTATAAACCTCATCTCATATTTTCCCATATTTAATTCTGAATCACCATTGTGAACAGTAACATTGAATCATGGCTGCGAGGGTACAAACACAAATAATAATTATTATAATGATTACAAATTCTTTAACCATGTCCAGTTTGATACTCTGAGGTAAGTTTTTACCATAACTCTTCAAAACCCATGAGGTATCATCTCTAGTGACTTGGTGCAAGATTTGTCTGGTCCCTAATTTAAGCCAAATCTGTAGACATTTTGCTGCTCTGATCCAAGTATGTGCAGCAGCTTGTATTTATGATTATACAAATGCCTCCTTGGGAAGGTAGTAGCAAGTGAAGGGCCAGACAGTTTTGCAGTCTTACCTGGAATAGGCTGGATCCCTCAATCTGTAATGCCTGTATAGCACCTAGCAAAATTGTGAAATCCTGTGGGACAACTGACAATAGCATTATGAATTGAATTCTCTATGAAGTTGTACAAAATACACAAAGCAAGTGAAAAATGTGGCACCAGATCAGGTCCCACAAAACAAGTAATTCACCTTAATTATTTTCAGGAGGCTGTCAAATATATATCAACCCTCTACCCCTCTGCTCACAATCAAAGGGTAGAGTTAGTTAGTGGTGGGAGCACTGGGGCCTTCCACAGTTTTCCTTTACTTTAGGGCCCATGGGGTTTATTTTCAGGCTACTCTAACACCAGCTTTTCCAATTTAGCAGCAGGTAATCCACCCATTAAATTTTTCGGAACACCCTTTCGCCACCCCAATGTCCGCAATCCTTGCCTTTTATTAGGAATATTTCTACCTCCTAAGCAAGTAGGGGGTGTCTGGCTTTTCCCATTGGTTGGGTGAGGAGGGATTTTTACCTCTGTTCCTCTCAGTCCCTTAGTATCAATTTTACTAGAAATATTGAAGGGACCGCACTTTCTCCCATAGTTAATCAACTCCTGGGCAACTTTCCCCCACATCCACACTTTCTGCTCTTTCAGTCAGGTGATAGCAATGCTTCCAGGGCAGCAACAGCACTTTCACTTTGGGGTGTTGTATCTTTCCCTGCAATTGGATCCCTACAGCTTTCAGGGAGTCGGGAAGACCCCGAATGATGGGAACCATACATTCAGGATCTACCGGTATCATTGTCGGGGACTCCTGTTTAAGTTCCCAATCATACATCATTTGCAGACATGCCACTTTCTGTACATTTTCTACCAACTGGTCTACTGCCCCTGTGATGGAAAGGGGATCTCCCCTTTCCAAAGGGTTAAGTCCTCCAACCCAATAAGCTGCTCTTCGAGTTAAGGATGAGGGTACACGGTGGTTACCGGTGGTTAAAAGTACTCCTGCCCCCCAACATCCCTCAACTTCCTTCTCACTTAGTAAAATTTGATCTCCCCCAGACAGCAATATTGTCCAAACATATTCAGTTTTTGATTCTTTTAGAGTATGACCGAATTCCATTTTAAGTTTAGCTCAGTTCATAACAGTAACGGAACCTCTTTGGTGGTAATTTCTGGGAATTCATCCTCTCCATCTTTGTAAGTATATTCAGGTTTTCTCAAGGGTCGGAGAGAAGTGGCAGGAACACTTGAGTTTTCTAACCTTAATCTTGCATCTTTCAGGTCCCTGTGGGGATATTCAGTTGTTTTCTCGGGCATGGAGAGGGCTTTTCTCTTCCAGGAGTTGCTCTTTCAGGGCTAATTCCAAGTAGATAGCCTGCTTCTTCTCTTTGTCTAACTGCTCTTTTAACTACCTGGTCCTGCAGGGCTCGGAACAGGGCTGCTAAAGTTTGTATGAACTGAGATTCAGCTGTTTGTTGTTCTCCAGCTTCTCCTGCAGCAGCCAAGCTGGCTTCCAGCGCAGTACTGACAATTGAGTTACCCTTTCCTGACCGGAGTTTTGCGCCCTTTTGCAGGATGCTTACTCTGTTACACTGTGCAAATCATGCCCATTTCTGTTGGCCCATTCTACCCCTGGCAGTATGGCCAGCCTGATGTTTCTCTAAAAGACAACACAACACATGTCTGCCATGAGGGGCAGCTTCACTGCTATTCATTTCTGAATGGGGCAGTCCTCTTAGGAAAGCAGCAGGTTTGTTTCAACAAAACTCCACCCCCTTAAAACCCTGACAGGTACTTAACTCAGCAAATGAAATAAAGCAACAAGTTGTGTTGTTGTCTCAGGGAGTGTCCTGGGTTCAGCAGCAGCAGTCATTTTTCTCCTTCTTAATAGCTGGTGCAGTGCTGTGTTTCTGACTTTCGGTCTGGGAACAGTGCTGATAATACCGATGTTTTTAGCTATTGCTTAAAATGTTTATACTGACCAAGGACTTTCTGAGCCTCATGCTCTGCCCTGAGAGGAGGGGAAGCCGGGAGGAAGTAGAGACAGGACACCTGACCCAAGCTAGCCAAAGAGGTATTCCATACCACAGCATGTCATGTCCAGGATGTAAATTCAGAGTTACCTGGACGGGCTAGTTCACTGCTCAGTCAGCGGGTGGTGAGCGATTGTATTCTCTTCCCTTGTTATTTCCCTTGTCATTGTTATTATTGGTTGTAGCAGTAGTGGTTTGTGTTATACCTGAGTTACTGGACTGTTCTTATCTCAATCCGTGGGAGTTACATTCTTTCCATTCTCCTCCCCATCCCTCTGGGAGCGGGCAGGGGAGAGGTCAGGTGGGAGGGGGGAACGGGTGTGGTTTTTCTAATTTACGACCAAGCTTAAACCTCGACAGGGAGGCAGCATGTTTGTTTCAACAAATTTACTGCTTAGGTCCTTGAAATGCACATACGTAACACCCCACACTTCAGGTGACATTACAGAACTTTTCACTGCTAGGAATCCTGTCCGTGATGGCAATTTAATGTCAGGGTTAGATTGGAGAAAACCACAGTGCCAGATCCTGTTTCAGTTTGTGATCTCAGGAGGGAAATTAAGATGCAAACGAGGTCAAGTACTGCAATCGGTCAGTTGGCTTATTGCAAAAATACAGTTTTTATAAAAAAGGGAAATTATTGTAATAAAGGGGATAGCGATGAAACAGATTGGAAAAAGGATGGAAATGAAGCAAGGATTCGAGGTGCAGAGAAAGAGAGAGAGTGAGTCACCACCGTGAATCTAGTGGTGTTCCAGGGATCTGCTGTCGGTGGTGGTGAGGGTCCTTCAGGGTTCTAGTCCGTATCAGAGCAGTGTCCCCCAGGAGTCCATAATAGTTGTTGGAGGTGGATGACCTTGTGGACGCATCCTTCTGGAGTCGCCCCCTTGGAGGTACCCTGTGGAGTTGCCTCATGGCGATGTCTCATGGAGGGTGTCCCTCAGGGTCTGCAGTAGTCATCGGTGGAGAGTGTCCTCATGGAGATGTCCTTCTGGAGTCATCCTTATGACAATGGCTCCCTTAACCATGTGTGTTGACGATTAACTTTTCCACCTTTTATAATGAGTTGGGAGGAGTTACCTCTGTTCTTCATGTCTGGCGTTACATGTTCCTGGAAGAAATATTACATGCTCCTTGTGGACCAGTTTCCCTAGTCTTGCAGCCAACTCTTCAACTGCAGCAATTCTTGGGGTAATGGGCAATTCCTCACACCAGTCCTAGAGGTCTTATCTCAGCTCTTTCCCACTCATATCTCAGTCAATGGGCAGTGGAAGAGTCTTATTTCAACTCCTTCCACCCATCTCTGTGACAAAAGATAGGTGGAATCCCATCTCGGCTTCTCATACCAGTCTTTGAGACAATGGACAGTGGAGTCCAGATCAGTCTCTTATAAAGGTAATCACTTAGAAGTTTATATCTGAATTCTAGCTAAAAGAAGGCTCTGTTTTCTAGAAGGCAACATATAAGGGTTACACATTAAAAAGGAGTTTGACATAATATTTTGCTTAAGGATGAGTTTGTTCTCAATGATACGGTATTTTCATATCTATTTTGCTGTACCCACTGGAACTTGTACAGGAAAAGCAGAAAACTATACACTGGAGTGAACCTGCAGGTCTATTTGTCTATTTGTCACTCTGTAGATAAGCAGAACAGGAGTTTCTGAAAGATATTAAGTTAAATGAAGTGCCAACTGCATATGCATTGTTCTGATACAGCTACCTTACTAAAAATATCATATACCCTTGCCTAAATTACCATTAAGTCTAGATTGTTGCATAGCCCTATATGTTGATTTGTACTTTTTTTTTTCAGTATGCTTCAAAGTGGGTTTTTATTTCCTCCTGCTACCAGTTCCTGAGTTCATATCTTTGCGTTTCCCATGGCAACGGATTTCTCTGTGGCTGAGCAAGTATCATTTTCTTGCTTTGGGTGTTAGCTAAGGTATGAACATAGAGCTTCACACAAAGGGCTGGTGAAACACAATTTTTAAGGAATTTTTTCTCTGAATCTTAATTGTTTTTTTCCTTTGTTTGCTGGTTTGTTTTAAATTAAGATTTAAATAAGTATGATTTCTTATCCATATACTTGCATGTAAACACTGCAAGGTTTGATAAGATGTTTTTGTAAGCAAAATGCAGTTAATGCGTGAGATAAGAACTCTTGTGAAGACTTGAGTGAATAGCTCAGCTTGGCTGTTTGCTGATTTTATGCCTGACTTATTTAACACTTGGGAGAGATTGTGTGGTGCTAATTAAACAAAATACAACACCATTCTTCTCTTCATAGAAATACTTATTTTCATTTTGATATTGTAAGTCATTTCTGTTGAAAGGTTGCTCTTTCCCCTGTAAATTCTGTTATGATAACTTTATGCTCACTAATGCTGTCCTGATGTCCTGAGCATTCCATCCCCCTCAGGAACTACATTCACAAAATGTGAGCATATGCATCTTAAAGAGCAGAATATTTTCTTGTAAGAGAGATGATGTTGACAGAAAGACACTGTAGTAAGGAATTAATCTTTACTTTTCTTAATTAGTTTTATTTTGTCCAATAACTCCCCCAGGCAACAAGAGTTAGAAGTTATACTACTGCAGCTTGAAGCATCCAAATCAATGAAGTGTATAAGGCTGAAACAAATGTCTGTTTCATAATTAGCAAGCAGTCAGAAACTACAGAAAACAAATGCAACACTTCCATGAATTTCTGCTTTGATGAAAACACACACACTTTTCATATGACTTCCTTATTACTGTGAACATTTGAGTTCTGGAACTTTACTATAGATAATAATAATTTGATTGTGCTGTAGACAGCTACTTGAGTCAAATGCTAGCTCACTTCCTGTAAGTGGCATGATCTGCCAAGCCAGTCTCACTTCGAAAAAGCCATAGGTGCAAATTCTCCTCTGTTTATTTGCATTTAATGAAAAGGCTGGAAGATAAAATAGTTTTTAAAAAAACAAACAATCAAACAAACAAACCCTTTGATTGTAACTTTACTTTTTATTCTTAGTAGAAAAAATAATAGTAGTTCTAACAAAGAGCCAGAACCAGATAAAAACACCGCAAGAAGGTACTCTAGATGACACTAATTATGGATTGCAGCTTTGCAGCTCTAAATATTGCAAGAGCTTTACAACTTGACTGTCCAGTTGCTTGATTTGTATCTTGTAATATCTTCTACTGCAATCATTAACCCAGCATATCTGTTGATAAGAACACAGTAATGCAGCAGAGCTCATTCAAAAAATGTGAGCTTGTTCTTACTTGTCATATTCTACCTTTATTCTGTCATTTGTAATGTGGAGATTGGAAATCAATGAGTTTGACTATACTTGTTTAAGTGCCAAGGTATTTTCCCACTTTTCAAGTGAATGTGCTGTAGCTCTGTGATAAGTAACATCAAAGCACAGTTTGCTAATTTATTACTTTCCGCAGGGTTTCATGTTTGCTGCTCTGCAGCCTTATTTCTTAGGCTTGTGTTACCTCCAACTTTTGATAGATGATAAATAGGAACATACAATTTCAGTAAATTGGTTGGTGGTTAAACAAGATGGATATTGTTTGAATAGCTTTGCTCATACTGTTTTATTAAAAATGAAAGAATTGTAGAAAACCTGGTAGGAGTGTAGTAATAAACTGTAACTGCCAAATGTGAAACTTATGTTTAAAAAAACTTGTAAAAATCCATACCTGCTGGTATTTCAGACCAAGTTAGTTAATTTACTGATCAATCTTCTGGTTTATATGGTGATCCAGGCAAAAATATGTAAAGGTCCCAGACACACCTACCTGAAAATGTAACAATTATCAGGCAGTAATCACTGTCACTATTTGAAGGATGACATTTTGCAAATGGGGACTAGAAATTGGTTGGTTAGTACTGAGCAGCTCTTACAGTTGCAAGGCTTAATCAGGATGCAAATATAAAAAAGCATATCTTCATATGGTAATTACTTTTAGTAGGTATTAATAGCTATTTGTGAAGAATAAAATGTAGATACAGCACAACAGCCCTCATCAAATTTATTTTTAGATAATACTGTGTGTTTGACAAGGCATGATATTGATAATTCATCACAATAAGAAAAGGATTAAAATCTCTGTTTAATAGGATTAGTTTTCATTATATATTGAGGTCTGAGAATCCAATATATCATAAATCTTTGTTAGAGAGGGTGAATATTTCTTTTGGAGGTCTGCTGAGCAGATTTCTGTAAAATTGCAGGCATGTTAGAAAAATGACTAAAAGAATAGAAGCATGAAATACTTGCCTTAGTAATTCTCCTGCTCTTTTCCTCCTGATGCAACCTTAACTTCATGTTCTTATGAAAACCTGAACCTGACACAGAAAACACTAACTAAGAATTTAACCAGCATCTACAGTGGCAACTCTTTGTGATCATTTTGGCATAGAAAGTTCATAGAATGGTTCTCAGATTTGTCTGGTTGCAGTAAAGGTGTCAAAAAGTTTCATTGATCTTTTCATTCTTCTTTCTGTTTCCATTTGTAGGTAATAAGGTGACAATGTTTTGCTGGTTATGGTTTTTGTTCTTTTCCTAAGAAGGGCAAGAAACTTCTGCTTTCAACAGCAGTAGGATAGGGCGCTGTTGTGTAACTGGATCCAGCTTGCTTAAGCTTCAGGTAAACCCCTACAGAACTAAATGTGCGTAGAGTCTGGTTTAAAGGATGTGTAGTCAAGAAGAGAAACTTCTCAAAAGCACAAATGTAAAATTGTCCATTTCAAAGGACTTTAAATAGCCATCCTTTACATAGTGGTCAATGTCTTAAAAAGTATTTAAGAAATATACAGAATTAAAGGGTGTTGGGTTTTGCTTATGTAAAAGGGTTTGGGCAAGCTGGAATGCTTTGCTTCTAGGTTTGAAGATGGGACCTTATTTTACAGTCTTCAAACTGTCCAACAGATCTTGCATGCATCTTGTATTGCTTTCGTGTTGCAAGCATAACAACAGAGGTGGTAAAGACTTCTGAGGGGTTTTGTTCATGTTTTTATTCATCTATAACAGATAAGACATGCATGTCAAAGAATTTTTGGCTTCCAGAAAGTGGAAGTTCCCATTTTCATTATTTCTATACATATTTGCACACACCTTCTTATCTTTTAAACATGGAACACTTCTTTATCAAGCAGCAAGTTTTACAGTGTTTTCCACCAGTCATTTTAGTGTTACCATAAAAACTGTTTTCCCCTTGCACCTATAAAAGTCGTAATTTGCTGCAAGCTCTGTGGAGCTATTTGCAATATTATTTTAGGTTTAGTCTTTATCATGAGTGCAATGGGCAGGTTTACTCTAGAAAATGAGACTACAGGTCAAATGGGAATAGGCTTTTTGGTCTGACTTTTTTATTGAGAGTTTGCTATAGGGACAAAAGTTCTTGTTGCATGTTTTTCTACTTGATATTATGTTTCCAAAGCAATGGGTTTAAAAAAAAGTATATTAGTCAATCAGCAAAGTAGCATTCTTAAGAAGAAAAGGAATTAACGAGTGACTTAATCCTGTGTGACTTTATGTAAAGCACTATGATTTATAAAATAAATATCTAGGAAGATTCATAGAACAGTTTGGGTTGGAAAGGACCTTAATCCAGTTCCAACCCCCTGCCATAGGCAGGGACATGACATTAGACCATGTTGCCCAAGGCTCTGTCCAACTTAGCTTTTAACACTGCCACAAATGGATTGAATCCTCTTTGAGGTAACTGAGAAATGCAGATTTACAAAATGCTCAGGCCTGGATGACTTACCTTAATGTTCATTTCAGAGTAAACAACTTTAACAGAGTGATTAGAAATAAACTGAGTGGTTCTGTTATATCTGGCAAGCTGAATTGAATTTGGTACATTTAGTGCATTAGTACATTATAGCTTAGGCTTCATATTTAAATATGAAAAATGCAGTCATTGTATTTACAAATTAGCTTTGTGTTCATCTGCTTTCTATGATATGTGGACATCTGTCTTGCTAATCTTAGCAGAACATAATCAGAGAGGGTTTTGTTTTTTTATTTACAGCATTTGCAGCTTTTTCCCCTATGGTAACAAAAGCTTTTTTCTCCGGATCTCAAAACTGTATAGATTAAGAGCAACCCTTGAACTGTATTTATCCAGTGTTTTTCAATGGAGAAAAGTTATCTATTGTAAATGAGTAAAAAGCCTGAGTTTTTATGTTGACTTTTATAAAATGGCCTCTTGTTAATAATACATTGCGACTAGGAGGGAACCTTTGAAAGAAAGAGAAGAACGCTCTTGCTTCTCAATTGCCCCTTTTATTCAAGAAAACTAGGATATATGAAGAGGAAAAATACTTGAAAGTGTCTTTTGGGGAAAAAAGGGAAAATGTAATCAAGTTGTACTGTTTACATTCACTAAGTAACTCTTCCAAGGCCTGAAATCAACATGTTGTTTTACTGCCTCAGAGGGATTTCCTATTAGCTAATTTATCAGTTTTTGGATTTGTTGTTGGGCTTGGTTACAAAGGAAGATTTTGTCTGGGTTTGCTTTTCTTGAAGATCCCCCTAAACACTGCGGACAGGAAAGCCTGTCCTGAAGAAGCCAGGTAGACTTAAGCCTTACAACATTTTGAGCAGTTCTAAATATGTTTCAAGTCTCTCAGTCTCAATGGACCTGAGAAAACCCATTCAGCTCCTCCCCACCCACTCAATGAAGTCTTGGGAGAGGCAGCTACACAACAGTTTGTGTGTCTGAGGCACACAGACCTAAACTTGTCCATCTGACTTTTCTTTTTTAGCCCATTTGTTTTCTCTGTTTAGTTAAATATGATACCTAAAAGCTACCTTTCGGGCACAAAGTCCTTGCTAACAACCTTTCAAATTCAAGTGCAATGCTCTACGGAATTGTTTCCAACAAGCACACAGGCCACGCAATTAATGGGAGAAGCACTAAGCATTAGTGTAATGCGGTAGCACTTAATCTTTCCTTCAGTTTTATCCTGTCAAGCTGTGCTGGTAGGAGGAAAGTCAATCAATTCAAGCTGCTTTAGTTACTCTCATTCTTAAAGTCTAAACCATTACCTGTAGCATCGTAGCACTGACTTAACTGCACTTAGATCTTTTTCAGGCCTTACCAAATAATTCTGTGCCGTTCATAAAGCACTATTTAGTACAAGGTAGCATTTTCCACATAATTGTTTAGGCACTAGCATGCTTCATTTGTCTAAGAGGCAAGATCATGACAGCAATGCAATGTATTGTTGTCCAGAAAAGGGCCTATGTAAAAAGCTCATCACCCTGCTTTGTAAATTTATATAACAGGGAAACTGAGACAAGTAATTTCATTCTTCCTCTCTTGGTACAAGATTAAGTACACCTCCTAATGAAGGAACAGCTGAGGTTTTCTGCAGCAATGCATTTTCCATACACAAACCTGGCATTTTTCCTTAAAGAATATTTTTCTTAATAAAACAATCTATAACAATTTTTTTTTTTTTTGCTTGAAAAAAAAGTTTAATTTGGTTGCAATTTCAAAAGCAAGAAATAAATACTGAAAAAGTAGATATTCAAAAAACATGTTGCACAATATCACATCTCTCATTTGAGCTGATTGCATTCAATACTTTGTGTGCTTTTGGTCATGATAGAACTATCACTTTTTGGGGAAGTTTTGTTTCTGAGTACCCATGATCTGTGGTAACAAAATTTTCCTCAGAGTGAAAACCAACACATTTTTTTGGACTCCTTCTGTGACAATGTTGCCAAATTAAGCATTTCTGGTATCCTGTAGAGTTACATTTCATCTGTGATGCCTAGCCAAGTAGTCTTGCCCATACAGATCAGCTCTATTGCTCTTTCGTAGCATTCAGTTGTGCCATAAGCAACCCAAACATCAACAAGCTTAAAGAAAGACTTCTTTGTACAAACTACCTTCATAGTTACTGTATTTGCCATAGCAGTTTGAAGTGCCCTGTTTCAGCCTCATAAGCAAGGCACCCCAACTTGCATACACCTGCCAATAGCACCACATCCCCATGGCGTATGCACTGAGGGAAACCAGGAGAGCATGCACACCACTGTGGTGGCACAGCACAGCCCAAATGAGCACTTGCTGCTCTCTGCCTGCACAGCACTACAGTCTTGTCTAGGGAGCTGCGTCCTCATCTTAACAGCACCATCCCTTTCAAATAGATCACTTGCAGCAGTTTTACTGATGCTGTTTGGAGGAGCTTAGCAGTCATCCTTAGCATTCAGTCTTTTTAAGCAAAACAGTGCCCTCCATGTAGCACTTTTGCCCAGGAATGTCACCAGGGAGAAGCCAGGTAAGGAAACAACTAGAAAGAAAACAACAGTTTTTACTGACTAGTAAAACTCTTGTTAAAAATTTAAATTCTATTACATGTTCATATTTTTATGTCAATTTTCTTTGGCTTCAGAAAAGTGTCAGCTGCATTTACAAGCAGCTTATATCTACACCAGCTGGAGTGAAAAGTATTACGCAAGGACTAATTCATAAAGTAAACTTTTACAAGTGTCTCAGTCCAAGTTTGGTAGGTATGTGTAAATAACAAAAATAACCATCATCAAGGCCTGAATGAGCCTAAGTAGTTACAAATGGAGTGCAGTCTTTTGGGCAAAGACTGAGGACACCTGCACGCCTCTTTGTACATGTCTTTCCTTCCCAGTTTCTCACCAGAATGTCTTCTCAGTTCATCTAATGAAAAATTCTAGTCTGTGCCTCTGGATAGCAGACAGAAATTCCCTCTAAGAAGGGATTCCCAAGAATGACGGTCAAGGGAAAAGCATTGAAATAATTTATGTCAGCTACTTATGCTGCAGAGCTGAGTAGTTTGTTACCTGAATTTTTATCTTCTTATTTAAACTCATTTGCCAACAAAGGAAGCAAGCTTCATCTGCAGCTATGACTCTCTTTCCAATAGCTTTCAGGAGCTATTTAATACTGGGAGTTAAAAGGATTTAATTTTTGGCTAAGTGACTGTTGTGGTTTAAGCCAAGCCGTAAATCAGAACCACGCAGCCAGCTCGCTCACTCCACGCCCCCTCCCCTCCCCCCCCCCCC
>WYDI02030635.1:6274-31404 GCA_009867235.2 Psittacus erithacus
GCTCAGAATGTCCTTGCTCAGTCTAAACATTCTAAGCAGTAGCTACAAACACTGGTGTTATCACCGCTGTTCCCAGATCAAAATCAAAAACACAGCACTGCACCAGCTACTAAGAAGGAGAAAAATTACTGCTACTGCTGAACCCAGGACAAAAATAAATACTGCACTGGGGATCTCTGATACACTCTTCTTGCAAGTTAAGAAAACAATTAGCTTTTAAATAATTTATTACTTACGTCATAATAATTTAGTTATGGAAATAATGCAAATAAATTACTGAACTATCTGAAAAATAAAAGCTCTTCTAGGAAAATAAAGAAAATTGTTTTGACTGAAAATTGCTTAGAATAATAATACGTGATCAGACACTCTTAACTTCAATTTTTCTTTACTTTTACTTCCTATAAGAAGGCAATTGCACAGCTAATAATACATTTTTCACTCTGCTAGTAAACAGAGTTTAGGAAATCATCAATAAATCATTGCCTTCATAGTAAAAGTGCTTCTAAGCAGCAATAACAGTCAATAAAAATAGCATGAGTTAATTGGTAACAAATCCATAAAATGAAGAAGTATAAAGTCAGTGACATATCACAAGAAAGAAGTGTAAGTTTTGCAAAGAAATAGAATCATGTTCATCACATTCCGGCAAAACATTATGTCAGAGTAAATTTACAGAGTTTCTTTTCAGAGAAGACAATATTTTAAAAGACAAAAGACACGAGACCCCAAACAAAGCATCCCAACGAACCTATGAAAAGCACTAGAAAAATCGCATGACATAGAAAATAACAGATATAGCTGTGGAGACAGGAAATACAATAAAGAACATTCAGTGTCTGGTATAAGTCACTGTTTCAAAAACTGGGAAAACAAATGGCATGAGGACATGGTTTTTGATTTTCACATGAAAAGAAACAGTATGTGACAAAAACTAACTTAGCATTAAATTCACTTTGCCTGTTTTCTGCTGCTCATTTGCACACAATGATTGTAGTCCCAGGGTAACTACTCATTTCATTCATGTGTATGTCGGTTTCTCACCAGTGGAGTGGCACAAAATCCTCAGAACATGCCACTAAGCATGAGCTGCATTTTTTAAAGAAAATGACACAGTAAGAATCTTCCTGCAACAAAAATGCAAAACAACAGCTGCCTTCCTCCATACCAAGGACAGGAACAGTGAAAAGAGCAATCTGGGTAATAGAATGTTTAACCCTGAGATGAAGCTTTCTCAGTCCAAGTGGCTGCAGAAAATTCTGAAATCCTCCCAGATTAAATGTGCTTCTGAAGAGCTCATAACTTCACCAGAGGTAACTGGGGAAACAAAATTCTTCAGCTGGTGTAAATCAGGACACCTCTGCGGCAGCTATGCCCTTTCACCTACATGTTGATTCTGCGCCTGCAGACCTAAGCTGCAGAAACCAATCACTGGTATACATCATTGTATATAAAAGACACTGTGTCGTAGTGGGATATATTTATTTGTGTCCAAAATACTGACTGCATCCTGCTCACATCAGTTTCACCATACAAACATAACTTACTGCTCCACACTTACACGGTTACACCATCTTCATAGCTAATATTGAAATGTAAACATAGCCTCTGATTTCAAAGTCTATGGAAACTTCAGATTCAGTCCTTTAATGTAGCTTCTGTTGTCTACTAACTGCAGGTGAGTCTTTTCCCATTATTAGTATTATTTTTTTTCTGAGTTTTGACTAAGAAGACAATTGTTTTGTGGCTTAGACCCTTTGATTTCCAATGAAAATATGACATTACCAGGGCATAGTAGAAAGCTAATATAACTCAGCATGGCTCCATTACTACAAAAATGACAAGAAAGACATTTTTCAACATGCTTGAGTAGTACTGGACAGCAACAGGAGAGCATGGCATGTTGCCAAATGAAAAGAACTTTTCACATCCAAGGTAAAACCATAACCATCTCTCTGACATTTGCTTCCTTAATCTCTTTGACCTGGGTTTGCCTTATCTCAGTCACACTCATGACTTTACATCACCCTTCTGTGACCACAGTGTTCAAGTTGGCAGTTAGATTTGTTCTGTGCACCTGTTTTATAGTAGGATCCTGTAAAAATCAAATATCTGCCTGTCTTTACCTCTCTTCTTGCAAAGAATTACTCGCTCTGTGCAAACTCTCCCTCATTACTTACCCTGCTCTCAAAACTGCAATTAAAATAACTTGGTGTCATAAGTAAGGCTGTCTCTTCT
This sequence comes from Psittacus erithacus, assembly GCA_009867235.2. NCBI lineage: Eukaryota > Metazoa > Chordata > Aves > Psittaciformes > Psittacidae > Psittacus > Psittacus erithacus. The sequence goes on from WYDI02030635.1 coordinate 8,513, forward strand.
ATCTGTGGGCTCATATCCTTTCTTGGGAGAGGCATATGTTTTCAGAATAGAGTATACCTGGTCACTCAAGCATATCCTGAGGAAAGATTTTTTTGTGTTTCTTCCTTATTACTTGAATAGGGCTCCCCTTGCATCTGAAGTGCAGATGACTTGCATCATTGCAAGTACTTGCATCACCGCAAGTAGGATAGTCAGTAGGCCTTTTTCAGGGTGAAAATATCCCTCTTTCTGGTCTGCCATGGTTTGTAATATGAATATGTGTCGTTGTATTTTACCTGTGCTGGCCATTCTCCTGAGGCACTGCTGTAGCTTGAGCTGCTCCCAAGGTTGAGAGACTTTAGATATAACGCTTTACTTGCTCTTCATTTCACTCTTCCGAATGCTTGATCTTAGATCTCTGACTCTTACAATGCCACAATAGCTCAAAAAGACTGTTAGCTAGCCTATAAATCAGCTGGCCTCTTTCACATTCTTTGATTTGACATTTCATAGGGTCCAGCTGAAGTACCTGAAAAGTCAAAAGCTTCACTGGAAAATACTTTCTTTTCAAATCTGCATGTAGGTCACAATTTTTTTCCTCTAAATGTCTTAATATCTGTTGGGTTTTTTTTCCTGTTTCTTTCATTTGAAGGGAAGATAACTATTAGTCTGAAGTCTCTTGGTACTTATGTAAATGACTTGTAAAAAGGATCTCACATGTGCTTTTCATTTTTAAAACAGATTTCTTAACAAAATAAGGCTTATTTGGTTATACTATCTATGGTTCTTCACTGCAATAATTTTGATTCTTGGCCAATTTCAACCATACAAAAATGGAGCAGTACTATCCAAAGCTATACCAATATCCTATACCTGTAAAGGGGGGTGATGGCTTAAGATAGGGGGATACATATTAGCATCCTCAAGAGGGTAACAGGCCAAAATACAAATTCAAGTGATTTTTTGTTTGGCCTGCCAGCTGGCCATTCAGCACTCTTACTAATCAGTCAAACAGCATGTATGTAACTCCAAATGAGCTTTAATACATGCTGCTTCTTGCCCATGTGATACTTAGAAAAATAGGTGGAAGGTACATGTACACAGGGAGAAAGAAGCAGGAAATGAGGAAAACTGAAAATGAAGCAACAGTAGAAACATGGTGGGATAAGATAATGATTTCCTAAGGTTCTAGAGTGAATATGAAGCTATTGGTGAAACGCTCATAGGGTGTTTGGTTGCACAATCTATACTGAGGGGAGGAAGACTGGGGTTTTATTTCCTCACTTTTATCCTTTTTGGGACATTCTGATGAACGGTTCCCGTTCATTTCTACTTTATTTTCAGTTTTCCCATGTGATTCATGTGGAAATATACCATGCCTTGCTTGAAGTTCTTCCTGATTCCTGCCTGCTTTGTTTCTAGGAGCAGTCTTGTGCCCATACAACCACCTTGCCAAAGTGATGGCTGTTACAATGTTTTATATGTTATAATCCACTAAACAATACAAAGATCTCGATGTTCCTGATTTAAGTGGCCAGCTTAGTGAGGATGTGATAGGAAGCAGCAGGCAGGACTGCTCCACAACAGCAGTGGACCTGATGGCACCCCGCTGGGGTGCAGAGCAGGCCAGGCAGGGCTTCTGAGGTGCCAAGCAGGCAAGATCCTTGGCAGTGGTCAAGGCCAGCCAACTGTCCTGTGAATTTGAGAACATGAGAGGTCCAGCTAAGAAGTCATCAAGCCAGATGTGGTCAGGACCAGCAGGGCCAGGTGTGCCAACAGCACAGCCCAGGCCATGCCTAAGCTCAAGTGCAGCTCATGACATTCAGCACACAGGACCTTGGCCAAGCTCCTAGCGCAGCTGGTCCCTTGCATTCTGAACTACTGGAGAGACAGCCCAGCACAGAGGAAGTTCAGCACCTTGGTGGGGGCTATGGACTGAGACTTCACAGGTGGAAACGATACTTAAACCATCACATAACTGTGTTATTGATATCTTTTTCTCATCTTTGTACTGTGATATCAATTTAAATTTAATTAGAGGTACAGAATATTGTGTGAGAAGAGGGTCACTACAGCAGCACCTGGGCACCATTAACTAAACATCTCTATCTATTTATACTAGCCTATGAACAGCTCTTTCAGATAAGAATACTCTTTCTTCAGTAATTCCTTTTAGGCATATATTTTTGAGATGTTGGTGGAGAGATACGAAAATATTTACTTACTTCTGAACCTTGTGAAAATGTTTCTATCCCAAAGGCAACAATAAAAGTCATCACCATTTCAAAACCCACATTTTAGTTCCTTTTGGCAGTGGTAGATGTGTTCTGATATCCCCTTGAAGGCATAGGCAACATGACTGCTTTCCAAGGGTTAGTTACAAAACTGTATTTACCAATGGACTTGAAATGCTGGATGAAGTTAACATAAATCTACACTAATGAAGATAGAATGAAAAGATGCAGAGCTGACAGCACTGTCCAGACAATGTAAAGAACTGAGATGAGACAATTAGGAAAAGTGAAGAATTCTGGTGAAGGACAATGTTCTATTAAGACACATAAATTTGGACCTTTGCAATATGCCCTTTTGTTATCTTACCGGAAGCTGACATTTGTCACAAGGCTAACAGGTATAGCAAGTTAAAAATATCACATCTCATTTTGGCCCACATTTTCAAGGGCGATTATTACTATTGTAAATGCTGACATCTGACATACCTCATTTCCTATAAATGTAGGATGTTAGTGTAGGATGGTGAAAAATGGGTCCTGTAAGGGTGATAATAGCCCTGTAGTTTATTGATAACCTCGAGAGTGAGACAACTGAGTATCTGAAGATAGACTTCTTTTCACCATTCTTTTCAAAGTTCTAAGCCTGCAGAGTTTTTCAAAGTACAGATAAATATGTTATCAAGGAATCTTTATTAGCTGGTTTTTGTTTCTTTTTTTTTTTTTTTGAATAAAAATAAAACTTTTTATATAGAAAATTATCACACTTTTTGGTTTTGTTTATATTCTTTTTTATCTGTGAAACATTGCTTTAGACAATAGTGATTAAGGGTGAATGTGTTTCACAAAAATTGTTGCCTGCTTGGGAAAAAAAACCCCTAACCACTATTAATTCAAGGCAGAAGTAATATTTGCATCTGTACTTTAGTTTGAGGATAATCTGTTTTGGTACCATTTGCATGTGTACACAGTCTTTGACCTGAGTAGTATTAAGTAAAAGTGCATAAACACTTCATTCATTTGCACAGTGTTTGTCTGTTTTCATGCACAGACATATATAGATGGAAAATGATCAGCAGGAAAGTTACAGCAACAATAACAGCTATTTCATTGCCATTTTTAAGGTGAACAGGAGGTTAATAGCAATCTTACACTCAAACATTTTCACCATTCCATATAAAAACATTTTTGTAGTTACATATTCTGGGTAATTTCCTTTAAGTATAAATGTGTTTGTGAGCAATCACACAGAAATAAAAGAGATTCACTTTGGTAATCTTCCTGATAGACTGTGGTAGACAATTTGAAGTAGCCTGCGATTGTATGAGTGTTTTATAATCTCTGGTACATTTTTTCATTGTGAAAACTGTGGATCAAAGAAAATTCAATGGCCCAGACTAAAGATCATAAAAACATGCACATCTTTTTTCTCCTTTACATCAGACTTAGAAACTATAAAAAGAGCTTATTATTGAAGGAAGCTCAAAATCAGCACAACTCCTTGAGTAAGGCAATTTAATACAATAAAAAAAAAATAGATGAACAAAAAGAAGAGAGAAGCATCTGGAGTAAATATGCACCTTCTGTTCAGATGGTTGGGAGTGGGTTTTTTTACCTTTTGCTTTTTGTGGAAAAACTCAGAAAGTATGAAAGTGCCCTGAAAGGGAGAGACAAGGGAAAAATAGGACTAAGTGCATCCCGAAGAATTCTTTTGCTATTTACAAAGCTATTGCTAGCACATTTGTGTGCAAGAGTGTGTGTGCATTGTGAAAACAGAAAAACATGAAAAAAATGACATTGATTAGGATTCAGTGGACCACTCTGTCTTCTAAGTCAGTTGTTCCATCAACTGGTGCATTAAACCTGCTCATTTTCTGTGAACATATCATTGTCAGCCTACCCTACTCTCTGAAAGAAAAAGCTTCTAATAAAGCCTGGCATCCTCTTCAATGGCATACTCGTACATTACTTAAGTATATAACGGAAACATTTACAACATTAATATATTCACTGTTCAATCTCCTGGCTTTAATTAGCCATCCTGAAGACTAGGCATTACTCTTTGATTAAAAAACATTTTCTGAAATGGGGGAGGGAACGAACAGTCTTTTGGGTAACCCTGTTTCCATACTCGTAATTTCTTATGTTAATCAGGTCTTTGCAGTATGTGTTGACTATACTCAAGATAAAAGATACCAAAACAGGCCACATAGAAGGCAACATTAAAAAAAAAAAATAAAAAATAAAAAGATCTGTTTAATTAACATCTTTTTTTTACAAGCCTGTATGATATCCCCATTTAGATACTACCATCTCTTTAAATCTGCTACACCCAAGTTGAGTCTACACCAAGCTGTCAGCTAAACTGATTTATTCTTTACTTGCTTAAATTTAAAAATTATTTTGCTAAATATGAGAAGTTATTTGTGAGGACTGTTTTTGTTTGAAGTCCAAGTCCCATAAATTAATTAAGCTTGCAGCCAAGAATAGAGTTCTTATTATAAAGTATAAAAATAACATTTTCAGCAGCCAATTATCATGTTACCTATTTTGAAACTGAACTGAACTCTTTAGAGGAAATATACCATTGCAAGCATTCTATGTGCTTGTTAACAGCCATGGTCCTCAAATGAACAAAAATGAGCTAATCAAAAGGCTTTCTAGAACCTTTGAAATTAATGAGAGGCTTACATGGACCAAAATAAGGAAGGTGTTTTCACCCATGATACCAGATTTATGCTCAAGTGAGTATCTGTTCTTCAGCATATCAAAGAAATGTACTGAATTTATCACTTAAAGGAACTACAAAAGTGAACAGGTGTCTGAGACCTCTCAGCATTAAAAAGTACTGTCCCTGACTAAGTTTCTGAAGATACAAAAATGCAGAACTAAAATGCAGTTTGCATGATCTGTACTAAATTCTGTGGTCATGAAAATTATGAGGTCATAAACATAGGGTCAGTGATTACTGAATCTCACTTTTAGAAAAAGGAAGACCTAGACTCTGGAAAATGAGTCTTCAGCTGATTGCGTACTCAAACATATATCTGTACAGAGCTCCTTCATCTCTGCAGGATGCAGCTCCTTAGGGCAGTGAACTCTCCTATGCAACACATTGCATTTCTCTTTAGGCTTTGAGTTAGCACTTCTGGTTGACACCAGTCAGCTTGGATGATGATGTAGTTATTTTGGTAACTACAAGAAGTAACCTGGAATATCACAACAAAAGGCAGCAGTACGGAAACTGGAACACAGCTAGGCTCCAAGTCTGAAAGAACAGAATGATAAAATTCCTGCATTTATCAGTTTCTAAGACCCAGAACAGGGAAACTGTTGTGCTCTGAGTTCCAATTAGATTTCAAGCTCGGTGAGATGAGAAGTGCAGAGAGTACACACCACTCTCTGTACCCCAACAAAACCTTTCTCCTGCTTAACAAATGTAAATTCCGAATAATTTTCATCTTCTCAGTCCTGACTGCTGGTTATAAATAATACCATGACAATTATTATTTGTATACCTAAGTTTCAGTGTCAAAGTACTAGTGTGTTTTTCATAGAGCATGCCAAAACCAGTGTAAAACCACCATAATTCAAATATGTGATGCACTTCATGGTCTACCAGAAAAGGCACCCATTCTTTCAAAGGAATTCTTTATTATGTGAGCACAATCCAAGAATTAATTAGTTGTTTTCAGTAATACCAGGGGCATCTAAAGAACAAAATTCAGAACACATTTCTAAAGATTTCACTTCTTGAAAGGGAGTATAGCATTTTGTGTTCTGCTTTCCTCTGAACTTTATTTTGAACAAAAAAGAAATTTCATGTTAAGGACTTTGCATGTTAGTATAGGATGGACTCATATTGGGCACAAAATTAATTTGCATTTCTAAACTGTTTAAATACATTTTAACTAGTGATTAAACAACTCCTCTTGTAAATTTGAATCAATGCTGACACATATTTGGTGACATCAAACAGGTAAAAAGTGAGTCAAATATCGTACTGCTTTCTCCTGTTTGCAGGTATTTCACAAAAGCAATGTAGGATGCTATCAAATTATGTGATTGCTTCACTAATGCCAGAAATAGAATATTTTTTATGAACATGAACAAAACAAGGAAATAAAATTTCACTGATATTGTAAAGTAAGTGGGTTAACTGATGGCATTTTTGTGCTTCCTCAACACGTATGTAAATCACTACACAGAGCACTAAGCAGACACTAACTGCAGTTCACCCATGCCTCCCTGTTGCATTAATATGATTCAGGCAGCACTATTGGTCTTCAGGTTGTAGGCCATTTTCATCCTTCTGAAAGCCCTGCTGAAAGTTCTTATCATCCTAGTTCAACCTTATACTAATAAAAACGGAGGCCTCTGTATTCAATAAGATCCATTATTTACCTAAAATATAATCCAAGGCACATTCATTAAACCTTCAACTTGTGAGATATGTAAGTACTTGCTGGTAGTCTCTTATTTGTTACTTATTGTTAATTCAACTTAGTATGATAGAAAAACTGGTCAGATAGAATTGCAAGTATTTCATGACACCTTTCTCAGGTTGCTCAAATGCTTCAGTGACTGCATGGAGCAAGTACTTTCTCCTGAAGTTGCATTGAATGGTAGTAGCAGAGTTTTCTGGGGTTTATGAAACAATGTATTTTATACAGAAAATAAAAATGCAGTTTCAAGACCAATAAGCTGATTTTTCATGTCATATTGTGAAGCAGAGCCTGATAGTCATGTTTCAAGCCCTACATAACTGGCTAAAGTGTTAGGACAACTGGACCTAACTGCCGCTTATTGGTAAGAACAGTGGCACTATGCTCAGATAAAATGAAACACTAAATGAAATTCACAATCAAAAGTAATTCTTTTCAGTCTTTGAGAAACATTACTCTTTTTAGACAAATTTATTCCTCGTCTTTAGAAGGACAGAAATTAAAGCATTTGAGTACTGACAGAAATTAAAGCATTTGAGTACTAAGCACTACAAACCAGAGTCAAATAAGTTTTTTAAAAGGAATGTTATCACATTTAGCTTCTGGTTCTGCTTATTACATATGTATACATTTCCCTCTCAGCTTATTAGTTGTTCACTTCTTTTTTACATTTTTGTCTCTGAACTGTTTATAAATTGAATCTTTTGTTTACATGTCCTAATACTAATGATGTTTGCGTTAGACATCATTATCTGTAATAATTATTTGTGTGCATTGATTATTTAAACAATGATATTTATGCAGATTGATAATGAGTGGTCAAATCAATCATGTTACAGTTTATCTATTCCTTATTGGACTATATTCATGTTCTTCTAAGCGCATTTCAAATCCTATATAGGTACTTTAATAAAAGTGAGTTTAAATGTGATTTTTACATGAAATTTTTGAATTAGACTTGGGGAGAATAAAGATGTCATCAAATAATATGCAACTGAAATGAGCACTGGCTAGTAGCCATTAGAAGCTAACAAAAAAAATAGCTCAGTCCTGATCCTGAAATAAACCCCATATAGGCAATTGCTGGCACCTACCACTGGCATCTCCTGTTGTGATTTTAGCAGCATTTTTATCATAATCTGTAATTTCATTACATTTGCTTAACTCCATCAGAATTCACAGTTTCTCAAATATTTCACTGAAAAGATAATTTCCCTGTTATAATAGTCAGAAAAAACTAGTCTGTCTTATTATTCTGTATGAAGCATTCTGAAAACAAATAAACAGAAAATCAAAGTGTTTTCATGAATGCAGCCTCCAAATTTTGTTCATATTGACTTTTAAGGACCATGAGTCTCTATATTTGCAATTATTTAAACTCCTGCTGAGAAGAGCTGGTTGCAACCAATATGATTTGGATCTAGTCTGATTATTTTCTATTATTCACCTTATTTAATAAACTGTCACTTGAAAGAGGGAATGGTAAGATTTTGCACAATGAATCAAAGGAATGCTGTGCCTTCTTTCTTTATTATGCATGCTACATTTGAAGCTAATGAAGCATAACCCCTGAGTTGATATTTTTATAGATGAAAGAGACATCATGTTACACATTCTATTTATTTCATCAGCTTCCCAGTAGCCAACACAAAACACAGTGATTGCCTTGCATTTCATATCTGACAATTGATGAGCGTTCTTGCTGGTGTCTTGTTTAATGGCTTTCTATTCTATGCATATTTAAGGCTCTAAATATGAATAAAAGAACAAGAATGAAATTGATGAGTATAATGGCATATTTTAATTTAAAGTATAGTGGAAATACTCTTGACTAATCTTTTTTTCCAAGTTTTCACTTTTTTACCATCTATATCATACGTTGTCTAGATATTACTCTCCCAACTGTTCTTATTTTTTTTTGTTAAAGAAAGAACTGTGTCATCAGTCAACTTCGTTTCCACTGGGATTTTACGTCCGTGAATGAAAAAGCCCTCCCAGAAAATAACTTCAGGTAAAACTTCACAGTCTTCACAGCATACAAGACTGTTTATCTATCTAAAGAAGTCAAAAAGAATAATGAATGACACAAGAGCAACTATGTTATGTTGTGATCAACTCTGATCACTATATTGCAATCACTGTGATCACTATGTTAGCATGAGGCTAAAAATGTGATCTAAGCAAACTGTACCTTAGAGCATGTATTTTGGAAGGATAATGCAGTGTTATTATATTATCTTCTATTTGTGAAGGGAAAAAAGTTATTATAAATAAAAAATTTCATCCTTTATCAATAAAATATAGTGTATTTTTACAAGCTACTGCATTTATTTCTTAACTACATATGTTTTGCTAGACAGAAGTGTGTTAAATCCATAAACAAGACTCAATTAATAGAGCTTCCATAATTCTTAAAAAAAATCAAAGGAGTATTTTGCATTTTTTTGAGGAAGTTTCTGATTCTTAGCTTATGTGCCCTAGAAACTCCATATGCATTTGCTGAGTTCTAATTTCTTTCATTGATAGTGAAAGGGTTTTCCTCACAAACAATACCTGTCAACTGATTCAAATGAAATAGGGAGTACAGGATAAATTGCCAAACTGCACATTTCAGCAGAGGTAATTGGAGAAGGTGAGGGGACAGTACAGTCTGGTCAATTTTCCTGTCAAAGAGTGGACCTCCTACTGCAAGATTTTACAGATGATGAATGTTTTAAATATTTTTGAAAACTAATGAACAAATTTAAGGGTGAGGACTCCACCATGTTTGTTTGTTTATTATGCAACTCCTAAGTTAAAAGGTAGCATGTTTCATTGGGTAAATCCTGAATGGGCTGTTCAATTCTGGGAGGGTACACTTGAGAGGTACTACTGTAGTCATTTTCCTGTGGCCATCATACTCTTTTTCTTTCCAGTTAGGGGAAGAGAATTTAAATTGCTTCATGTGTTTTTGCCCTCCCAGAAGATTAATGATGAAGTGATTTCAGGAAAAACAATAAATAAAAATTAAAAATAGGAGGAAGGAAGGACCAAAAGGCCAGGGCTGTAAAAGCAAATCAGACAATGAACAAAGCACTTTTGTCAGTGAACACTTCTTGAATTTGTTTAAAGCCGCACAGCAACATCTCTACTCAGAAACAAGATGGGAATAGAAATAGGCTCTAGAGTTACCAGAACCCCCTGCCATCTTTCTTCCTTCTTGTGCTTAGTCATGGATCAGAGACGACCAAGGTAGGTGACAAGGATGTCCAGCAATTAGACCTAATGAGAGGATGTGGTTGAGGAATAAACTACTCTCTAGTACCTGTGAAGCACATGTGTGTCATGGTCTTTTGGTCATCACCCCAGAGTCAATGGTGATTGAGGATACTGTTTTAAATATTTCATTGAGAAGAGGTCAGCGTTGTCTCATGACACAGCTCCAGAAGTTCGTGCCTTTATGGACAGTAGAACCTGCCCACTAAATAGCACAATCAGGCAAGTTCTGATTCCACTTACCCTATGAGATGCTGTTAGAGGCACAACACTAGAGAAACAGACCTTTGCACTAACCTGATATGGTCATTCTTGTGACCTTAAAAAAAATCTTGCCATAAGGGTCAGCTTAACTGACCCTCAAAGAACATTTGCAGTGAAGGAAATGTAGTCATTTGTAGAGCTGGACTAAATAGTTTTTTCATTTGAATTTTCTAATAGCACGTCTCTATTTTAGGCTGAAGTATTGAAAGAAGGAAATAGACTTGGTGCTAAAACTCATAGGTGAACCATAGGTGTTGACTCTCCAATTGATGTTTGATGTCGAATGGGATCTCAGGGTTTTTAGTTTTAAGATTTTTGTTGTTGTTGTTGTGGGGTTGTTTAATTCCTCATAAGCAAGCACAGCCAGACCTTACAGAAGATTTCTAAAGCCATACATCACAGAAAGCAAATAAGAAGAAGGTAACCTTTCAAACGAGAAAATTCAGATCTAGTGAGTTGGACAGACTGTAAGTAAAAATATGAAAACAAGTTTTCCTTCCTTCAATTGCATGCTTGCAATGTTGATTTTCCCCCTGATCTTGCTTCTATCGAGTCTAACAATAATGGTATTTTCCTGGCTTGCAGAAAATTTCATGCATTCCACCCATTCCTCTTTCTGTACTTTATCTGTTTTCAACCCTGTTTGCTGGAGTCTCATAAGATCTAGTGATGCTAGAGGCTCAATACGTTTGCTTGATCAATACCCTTTGTATTCCCCAATCCTCCTCCCAGGAGCTTTTTCTAGATTAATTTGCTGAGGTATTTTTTAAAGAAAACCTCTGTCTCAAAATCCACTTGACTTACTGGGCAGCATCACATATGATGCACACATACATAAACGGGCCAACAAATTGTCTGGCACAAGATGAAAAAGAAAATTTAATCTTTGCAATACCATGCTTCTCTTGCACCTTTGGGTATTATGTGTGTCCACTTTGCTAACTGATTATGGCTTCCTTCCTCCTTATGAGCCATGCAGAAATTACAAGGGCAAGAAAAATGATGTGGGTGTGTGTAAAAAAGCAACAGATTGAAAATACAATGTACTTTGTTCTGTCTAAGGCCTCACCTGTCGTTGAAGATGTTTAAATACCATTCTAGCTGCCTTGACTTCAACATATACCTCAATAGCTAGCTTCTATGGCTATTAAGAGTAATAAGGAATATAAAAATATCTAAGAAAGGCAGACTACTAATAAAAAGGTTTGAGGCTACACGCATAAATCCAAGGCAGAATTTAATGGTTGCAAGAGCAATCAGCACACTTCCTCTAGTGTGCATTTCCATGTCATTTATATCTATATGCTTTCATCATAAGAATCTAATATATTACTAGCTTTCCTATAGCCAAACACAAAGCAATGTACAGTTTGAGGTTTTTTTCTTTCTTTTGACACCAAATACTCTGAACTGAGATTATGTGAGAGAAAAAAGAAACGCAAACAAAACAAAGCATCACATATAAAGAAATGCATTAAGTAACACAATGATAGGCTGTATTGAATAAAAACATTGGGGTTTTATGGTTTGGAGATGTCAATTGTACTTATCTGATGTTTTTAATAGTTTCTTTTCATTTTGCTCTGATTTCTCTGTCCTTTTCCCAGTACTTCTAAAACTTTTGATTGTGAGAGGTTTCATTCTGGTTTTGTCTAGGTTTTTTTTCATTTAGTTTTTTTAAAAAAAAAAATATTTTTTTTTATGACTTCTATATTGACTTTTGTTTATATCAAGAGGGACTTTGACACACTTGAGAGCTGGGACAATGCCAGCCTCATGAAGTTTAACTATGTGAAGTGCAAGGTCCTACATCTGGATTGGAGCAATCCCAGGCACAGCTACAGGTTGGGAGGAGAAAAGATTCAGAGCAGCCCTGCAGAGATGGACTTGGTGCTGGTTGATGAGAAACTTAACATGAGCTGGCTTCAACGCACACTTGAGCCCAGAAACCAACCATATGCTGGGCTGCATCAAAAGAAGCATGACCAACAGGCTCAGGAAGGAGATTCTCACCCTCTATTTCACTTTCATGAGACCCTACCTGCAGTACTGTGTTCGTCTCTGGGGGCCCCAGTATAAAAAGGACATGGAGCTGCTAGAGGAAGTCCAAAGGAGGGCCACAAGCTGGAGCACCTCCCATGCAAAGACAGGATGAGAAAATTGTTCAGCCTGGAAGAGAGAACACTGTGGCAACCTCATGGCAGCCTTCAGTATCTGAAGGGAGGCCTACAAGGATGCTGGAGAGAAACTCTTCATCTGGGACTGTAGAGACAGGACAAGGGGTAATGGGTTTAAACTAAAAAAGGGGGAGCCCAGGCTAGATATAAGTAAGTAATTCTGTACTGTGAGAATCATGAGGCACTGGAACAGGTTGTCCAAGAAAGCGGTAAATGCTCCATCCCTGGCAGTGTTCAAGGCCAGGCTAGATGGTGCTTTGAGCAACCTGGTCTAGTGGAAGGCGTCCCTGCTTATGGCAGGGAGGTTGGAACTAGATGATCTTAAGGTCCTTTCCAACTCTAACCATTGTATGATTCACATAATTCTATGACTGAAGTGTAAATCAGAGGTTCAGAGCACATTGGAGTACAAGGTCAGTAATGACATTCATATATGCACATATATATGCATACTTATATTTTATATTCACTTTCTGTCCATAAGAAGAATGAGACGTGCATGTCTGCTTCTTCTCCCACCTTACCTTACTCAAATGCAAATTTACTGTGCATTGCTGATAAGCCTGTCTGCCTGCCACAGAACCAGAATTATAATGCTGGCTACAACAACATCAGACAATGAGCTACAAGTTTTACAAAAACAAATTGCATAGAGATGCAGCAAGCCATGTAAATCTGAAATTCAGTTTGCGAGGCAACCAATTAAAACCATTTAGTAATAGTTTCTCCTTCTCCTGGCAAATTTTACAGTCTGTAATACTCTATACATGGATCTGGATCTGTGCTATCTCCATGGTTACACATAATTTTAACTCTTTATCAACATCTCTTATCACCGATTAATGTCCAAACAAACATGTCTGGGAAAAAAAAATGTTTGAAAAAAAATAGAGGAATGCTTCATTTGAGCGTTAAGTGTCAATGCCATTCTTTGTAAAGTCTTCTTCATTCTTCCATAGCAGTCACAAATGTATTACTTTGATTCTTGTAAATCATTACAAACACCAGAGAGCTACTGATAGAAGCAATAGTAAGGCTGAAAGGTAGCATTTTATATTTCTGCAACATACATAAATTCTGAATAATTCTGTTAATCCAGTTTTAACAAACTATTTCTTTCAAAGACCTCAAGGTTATAGACTGCTTTATATTGCTCAAATAATAATAGAAACTAACATATTTGTTTTACCTGTTATCATTTGTGGAGTTGTTGTAGTCAAGAGAGTCATCACTACTTTAGACAGTTTTCTGGAAAAGAAAATGGGTTTTTTTCTGTCCTGTCTAATAGACAAGGCCATTTATAAAAGGTAAGTCTGACTGAAAAGGAAAGTGTTGACCTAAAATATCACTTAGTATTTTGCTATATGCTAAGTCATAGATTATAGTGAGGATACACAATATGTTACTGCAGATTCCTCACAGAATTCTGACTGTAGAAAGTAAAGATAATGACTGACACAAGAAACAGACATGGAGGTCTCACAGAAGTAGACTGTGAACATGGTGTTATGGTATGGCACCAGGTAGTCTACCCACTTCCCAAGAAAGACAAGACCCTTGTATCCGACCTGCCTACCCCCCTCCAGCAGCTCACGGAGCTGGAGGGTGTTCACGTAACATATTCAGGGACCCTACAAGCAGCACCAGGCCAATAGAGGTTAGGGAGACCAGTCCACCCACTTCTCAAGAAGGATGAGACCCTTGTATCCGACCAACCTACCTCCCCTCGGGGTTGTATTTTTTTTTTCCTTTGGCCTTTTAGTTCTATGTTCTCTTCCCTTGTTATTCCCCTTATAATTATTATTAGTAGTATTATATTGTACTTCAGTCATGAACCCATTCTTATCTCAACCTGTGGGTTTTACATTCTTTCAATTTTTCTCCTCATCTGTTGGAGTAGGAGGATGAGAAGAGGGGATGAGTGATTGGCTGTGTGGTACTTATCTGCTGGCTGGGGTTAAACCACAATACTTTCAAATATGTCCAGGAATGGTGACTTAACCAATTCCCTGGGCAGCCTGCCTCAATGCATAATAACCTTTTGAAAGGTAAAGAAATTTTTCCGAATGTTCAGTTTAAACCTCCCCTCCTGCAACTTGAGGCCATTTCCTCTTGTTACTTGGGAAAAGAGCCAACACTCTCCTCACTACAACCTCCTTTCAGATAGCTGTAGAAAGTGATAAGGTATCCCCTGAGCCTTCTCTTGTCCAGACTAAACAACCCCAAGTCCCTAAACCATTTCTCATGAGACTTGTTCTCTGTACCCTTCACAGACTTCATTGCCATTCTCTGGATCTTCTCCGGATCTTCTCCAGCAACTCAATACCTTTCTTGTAGTGATAGGCCTTAAACTGAATGCAGTATTATAGACCAGAGCCAAGTTAGTTATTTTACAAGCTGGTGTAGATTTATTAATTGACAAAAAAAGGCAAGTTTTTCACATTTGTTGGACTAAACAATACACTACAGAATTTTGTGCAGTCAATATTATTTCTCCATAATAAGAGATAGGATGGTAAATTTATATGCAATTAAGAGAAATTAAGCTAAATCACTTTGCACAGTATCAATTTTGATAAACACATTTATTTTTCTCATCAATCATTAATGGAAGAAGAGTGAGTGAAAATGTTAAGCCATTTTTTGTAGAGTAAGGTTTGTATGAGAATGACTACAATTGGATCAAACATTTAACAGGTTTGATAACAGGGTGAGGAGATGCACAGAAAAAAAAAAAAAAGGTAATGTGATGAAAATCTAAAAGATCAGTGAGTTTGTCTAGTCTTTCAGACCTATTTCTCCATGTATAAGTCTATCGCACACAGACAAGGCTCTAGGCTAGGTGTATGTCAGGAAGTGCTCCCTCATTCCCGTCTACTGATGTACACTGCAGCCACGCTTCTGCTCCTCCGCATGCTGAGGTCTGGGTAACACTAGCTCTAAGTCCTCTCTCCTGGAAACCTCCCTAGGCAGAGAAGAAACATAGGAAGTGAACTGGGGATGACCTCCTGTTGTAACATGGGCAGGTATAGAGACACAGTTGCCACTTCTGTGTGGCAACTACCCAAGTAGAGCACAGTGTTCTACCTGAGTAGAACACAGGTGCCGTTTATGTTCTATAAACTTCTGTGATGATGAAGGCTTTCTAGCCCAAACTGGTATCCACATTCACAGCATTAACTTTAATATTGTATTACTGTTTACAGCACTCCTAGAACCAGTACAGCCTCTAGGAAATACAAAGGACAAGTGTGAATGGTGAAGGTGGGAAATGCAACAGCAACAAAACTTGGTTTCTCTGCAATAAGGAACTTAGATAGTTCTTGCTCCAGACTTTCTTTCCAATGTGAATAAACTCCTCTTCCTCAAAAAAAAAATAAAATCCAGCATCCTAAAAAAATAAAAAAATCCCACAAAAAAAACAACAAAACAAAACAAAAAAAACAAACAACAAAAGAACACAACAACAACAACAACAAAAACAACAAAAAACCCCCAATGAAGTTTAATGAGGGGGCTTTGGCTGTTTTAAATATCCTGTTAACCAGAAAAAAAAAAAAAAAAATAAATAAATTCACAGCCTCAGTCTGAAACCTCTGGGAGACAGAAAACTAGTGACACAATTAAATACTGGAGTTCCTTCTCTTACATGCTTTCTGCTCCTTTCCTCCCTTCTCCTATTCTCCATCCTTCAGTCTCTCTTTCCCTGTCTTCTTTCCTTCTTCCCTGTCTCTATCCCTTCATTTCTTCTTTTCGTGTTTCCTTCTTTCCCTCTTCTTTTACAAAAGGTCTGATCCATGCAGGAACAATACCATGTATAAGCAATCTCCTCAAAAGTATCTTATACTAAGCCTTCCTCACGTATTACATGATCATATTCCAGCTTGTACACTGAACTTCAAACACAAAAACTTGGCTAGCTACATGCTGTCTTCCAGATCACACAGTCCTGGGAAGTTTAAGACTTACTTCTCTGTCTGAAGCTTTTTTATATAAAAAGGGGCTTCAGTTAAATGCTTAATGCACCCAGAAAATATAAAGTCTACTCTGAGGGTCATAGTGAGGTATCATTATTGCTTCTGATATTTCCTGTTACACTGCTTGAAGGAATAGAAATTGAAATTTTCACTTACCAGGAGAGTACCACTGTGGTGGTGCATTCCCCCTACCTTTCTCCTGGACCCCTCTGATTCCCCAAGAATTCCTGTTAGGCCCCAGCTTTGCACAGATGAAAGGAGTTGGATGGCTGGGTGGTCCCTGGCCCTATCAGGAACTCTAATAGTTGCCAGAGGCTGTAAAGTAGATTTTTATTTGCAAAAGTTAGGCTCCTGTAGGGAACCTACTTAACAGTATAGGACCAATAATGATCAAAACATAACAGAAGAAATTGAAAAAAGAAAGAAAACAAAATATATATTCACTTTGAGCAGCTAGAAAATCAAATTCAGAAAGAAAAAAAGACAAAAGTTGAGAGAAAAGTTTTAAATTATGTTTATGCAAGCTCCCACCCACCCTGATTTGTACAGATTATGAAGTTAATTGTATCTCCTGAAGACTGGGATGGAAACATCTGGGGTGACCCGAGTGATAACAAACCAGGAGTAAATTACCTCTTTTAAATTCAAATTCTCCTTTATTTCAGGCCAGACCTACAATAAAACCTGAAGAAACTACTGGACCTCAGGGTGGAGCAGGAAATCTTACTTGAAAAAATGAGCCCATTTGATCCCATTCAGATGACTAATGTACAAGAACACTACAGCCATAAACCAGACAAAACTGAAACCAAATACTTGTGAAGATTATGTTAACTGGGGGAGACAGAATTTTACTTGATGGCAATAAGGCCAAACAAATTTTGGGGTTCTGGTGTCTTTTTAAATGCTAGTCCCAAACCCCCAAGAAATCCCACCCAATAACTAGCAGAGTGGCATACTGGGCTGGTGGAATACATATTTTGGAAAGAGGAAAACCTCTACTAATACCTATTAGATCTCTAAATGAGATCTCTACAGCTGTTTCAAAAGCTGCCTGTATTCAGGTCATGCATAAGCATGGCGTTGTTGATGTTTCCATATCAGCAACTGTGGATTAAGACATATTAAAGCCATTAATTAAGGGAGCTTCTGTTGCTCTCAAATCTTATCTTATTGAAAGACGAGATGAAATTACAAAAGACTTAGACTTTAATGCCTTATTGGCCATAAGAGGCATTGCTGATGATAATCAAGAAGTCCTGACATGCAAAGATCTGCCTACCTGGGCAACATTAATGTATGACATTATAAATCATGGGCCCAAAATGGGATGGATGATTTACCTAATGAAACCAAACACTCAGGTCATAACATCCAACAAAACAAACAGTCATCTCAAAATAGTTCCCAGGGACTGGAATCTGCTAAGTGTCAGAGGTGGAGAGAATATATAACCAAGCACCGGCATTAGGCATTCCAAGTGCAGCAATTAGAAGACAACCTGCTAGCATTCTCCAGACCCTAATTAATGTATGTCAAGGAATGCTCAGACAGATAACATTCCAAGTGCTGTAACACCATCATCAGCCCCAAAAGGGAATGCTAATCCTTTCTTTTGCCAAAATGTGAGATCAAAAACTAATAGTTCCTGGATGACAATTGGATATATCCATCCAGCAAGTAGAATCTTAACAGTGGATAAATGAAAATGGCCCATATATTTTGATCACAGTCAGTCCTCATCAAGAATTCATAAAATAGGCATGGATCACAAATAGGTATGGGAACACAAATCTCAATATTAACACAAGATGCTGAACTGGGTATAAGACCCAGACAGCAGAGAGTTACAATTATCAGAGTGAAGGGAGCAAGCACTATATGTCAAACTGCAAGGTTAATCTATGGCTCCCAGGTGAAAAGCACATGTTTTCTAATCACTTTGCAGTAACTATATGAAAAATATTTTAGGTTTTGATGTTTTGAGCGGACAAACTCGGCGCCAGCCAGATGGCAGCATGTGGTCCTCTGGTTCAAAAGCCACTGACCTTAACCCTAACAGACACTGAAAGGCTGCAGCATGTACTCCATGCAGCATCTGCACTCCCTGCTGTGAAAATGTGCTAATATATAGATGGTATTTTAATCAGAGGAGGTTCCTTGAAGAGGTAGGGGAAGCAGCAACAGCAGTGTGGCAAACACTGCATGATGCAGAACTTGAAGTTCCGCCTAAGTTATGTCAGAAACCAATCAGAGAGGTAAAATTTGGGGATACTTGGTGGATTGCAGGCAATGCAATGATTTGTTCAGATGCCTTAGGAAAAATTGATCAACTGCTGATGTACCAATATAAGAAGAAATTACAGCAGTTTATAGGTACATTAGGATGTTGGAGGAAGCAAGTACCTCTGGATTCTCTGTCATTGCTCTCCCGCTATACTAACTTTTACAAAAGATACAACAGTGGAAATGGAATCCTGAACATGAGGAGGTAGTAAATACCTTAATAAAAGAATTAAAAATATATCAGTCACTGGGGCCTGTACACCCCTGTGACCTTATACTATCATATTAGAATGGGGTTTTGCTGAACATGGCACTTACTGTAACCTATTCCAAACTACCCCTAATGGACCAAAAGGACCTCTAATACTCTGCTCAACTGCTTTTAAAGAAACTGAATGGAGATACTTTGAATGGGAAAAAGTCAATTAAAAAAGACCACCAGTTAATTGAAGATGAATTTGGAACTGCCCAACATAACATTTCTCTAGCTTTTAGCTGCATCCAAGCTCAACTGTGGATAAAACCTACCACTGCAGCAATTATAAGAGAGGATGATAATGGCACTTTACTCACTGAAGTTTGGAAGATAATCTGGGACAATGCAATTTAATTCGAAAGAGGATTCCACATTGACTGAAGGCACCTAGATAATTTCATTTACAACCCCACAAACGGTAAAATCATAGCTTTTGTCCTGACAATACACGACACTTTGGTATATGAAGTTATACGCTATCCATTAGAACATAGGATATGGGCCCAACAAAACTGAAATAAATGGCTGACTACTGGTGTTGATGCATGTGTTGTACAGGAACAACAGGATTCTTTTTGTGAAAATAACACAATTAAACCCCAAGATATTTGCCTTGACACTGAATAAAATGTTTGTTATTTTGAAATACATCCTGATTAAACCCTTGAAACCATACTTGTATATGTTGGAAATGGATGCTTTTGCATGGGAACACTCTGTGACTGTATATTCAGAGATGACACTGATGAAAAAATATCTAACCACTCAAATACCTGTATATGTGACTTCACTAAAATCATAGGATGTGACTTTAATTTTTCAGCTTCTGTTACATCTTACCAAAAGCATCTCACCATACACATTTATCAAGATTTGTTGCCTACACTAATTGGAATAAAACTCACATTGGTAAAAGAACTACTGCAACATGATGACCTGAATCAGCTACTGAATCAAGTTCAAAATAACAGGCAAAAGACTCTGCTTACAGCCTTCCATGAGGCAGAAAGAATACACCATATCCTAGAATGACTGAAGAAGCATGGAAAACATCCCTGGTGGGACGCCTTGTTCAGATGTTCACCAACAGCAACTAGGTCATTAAATCAAATGTTACATCCTACGATAAATTTACTAATTTCTCTTACATTCTGTTTCTCTAATGTATAACGTTACACTGTACATTAGAACATGGAGATTATCTAGACAAGTTATTTCAAAAACCTCACCACATATACAAAATTGCTTAATCACATTTAACAGAATCTTAACAATTGAGTAGATGAAAGAAAAATTTCCCTCAAATTATAACTGGAATTCAGCATTACTCTGTTTTCAGACACAGATGCGAGAGGTTACCAAACTGCCACTCTGTGAGAAAGATGGACTGACTTTAGTCAAGGGATGACTTGTGCTGGTGCACCCCCCTGCCCCCTATCTCCTGGACCCCTCTGCTTCCCCAGGAACTCCTATTAGGCCCCAGGCTTTGCACAGATGCAAGGGGCTGGATAGCTTTTTACTCCCTGGCCATATCAGGAACTCTAACTGCCTAACAAAGGTGGGAAGGGCCGCAGTTATCTGGAAGGTTGGATACTTCCTTATCATATCAGGAGTCCTTTTGAGATGGTAAATCATTCCCTGACAAAGAATTGAGTCCAGGATTAAAATTTGTATTGTCTAAACCAAATCATCTTTTGACCCTATAAATACTGGTCCCAAAAGAGAGTCAATTTGAGCTCTCCTGGACTGCGGGCTGCAACCAGTTATGTCCCTCTGAGTGAAATGTCTCTCAAAGCCCATAAACTCTCAAAGTTTATGAAACAATGGGACCATTTGTCTGGTCTTTTACTGCTGCTTACTAACACTCACCCTTATCTCACTGAGGAGTGCTGAGAAAGCTGAGGTGTGTATTGCGTTATCTTTTACTTTTCACTACACTCGAGGGAAATTTTTAACATACGTATGTGTATATTTGTACATATGTCTATATATTCATATATCTACATCTTAGTGTGTTGTGTTAGTTTAGATACTTAATTGTAAGTGCATGCACATTAGCTTCAATAGTCAAGTGTTAGAAATCCCGTGATTCATTTCAACAATACAAACTGCTGCTAAATTATGTTTGTAATCCTTTAGACACAAACTGTTGTCCAGGTCTGAGATTAAGACTGGATTCAGATGCACATAAGCTCCTTTCAAACAGGAATTTTAGAGCAAAAGGGGTTCCAGTCTGAACCTTGTGACTCAGTGGAAGGGTTTCCTTTACTCTACATATTTCTTTCATTAGACATAAACTGTTGTCTGGGTCTGAGACTGAGATTGGATTCTGCAACACCTAGACTCCTCTTCGAGAGGAAGATTAGAAAGCAAGGTGGTTCCAGTCTGAATCTCATGACTCAATGGGAGAGTTTCCCTTTTTCTTTTCAACTTTAATCCCTCTATCTTGTTTTCCTTTCAAATTGTATTAGGCACAAGCCATAGTCCAAATCTGAGACTAGTACTGGCTCCAGCCACAACTGGAGTCAGCAGTCTAGAAAGCAAGGGGGTCTAGTCTGAACCTCGTGGCTTAGAGGGAGGGTCTCCCTTATTCCTTTGTATTTTTGGTATCTATACACATTATTTAATTCAATTATGTGTAAATAACTAACATAATCCTGTATAAATCATAGCCAATTCTGACACTATTTTTTTTATATTTGCATGTAATAGAGTGGACCTTGCCATCAAATTCTGTTGAATCACACATTTATAAATTTCTATTAAATTACTTTTATTAACATTTCTAACCATGATTTTTTTAGCAATCCTAACCACTGTTTCATGACAGGCATTCCTCATTGCCTTCTTCAGATTGCTGTATAGTGTTGATATGACTGTCCGTATCTCAGAGACCTTTGACATCTGTGAAAATGGAAAAAAAATTACTTAATGACAAATGATCTAATTTAGAAGACATGTTAATTCTTTAAGAATTTATGGAAGAATAAACTGTAGAACTATACATTATGTTACTAGTCAAAGTTTTCTTCATTGAGTGTATCCTTTCTTTGGAAAGTAGATAAATGTGGTCATACTATAGTGATGACATTGTCTTCACTTCTGATGAATGCAGGAAAAAGGTCGCTATGGGTTTCTTTGTCCCAGCCCTTGTCCCATGTTAACATGTTACCTGTGAGCAAGTTGCAAGTAAATACAATGGAAGAAGTTTCACAAAAGGCCCAAATATCTCATCAAAAAATCCCAAGTCCCCCATCTGCTCTCAACTGCCTACATTTGTCATGTGATGAAGGAATGGCAAATCCCCCCTGCTTGCTGCTGATAGGATAGTGCAATATCCTAATATTAAGTGAATAACAGTGTATAAATCCAAAATGTTGTAAAAGAAGGCAAAGAATTTTTACATTGATTTGAAAACTAGGGGTTTTGCACCTTTAAGAACAACTGAAAAAAAAAAAACAACAAAAACTCTTTATAGCATTTTTCTCTCTAGAGCCAGTATCTAGTTTCTGATGAAGATGGCTCTTTGTGAATAGTAGATGACAGCTTATCTTGAGACAAATAAACCCATAAAATAAATAAACTATGCAGTTCCTCCACTGAGAAACTATGTATTCCAGATTTTACTACTCAGCATATAACATAGTAGCACTGGTCTAGGAGAACACAGTTATTTAACAATTCAAATGAAAAGGTAAAATGTCCTGACTACATTGCTACTTCAGCGGGTGAACTTTGTACAACGACATCTGAGCAGCTTTCTCTCTCCTGCTTTTGTTTTTTTAAGCAAGTGATGTAGGCAACCAAACATTAATCTTCTGTACACGGGGGTTTTGATCCGTAGACCACCAAACATTAATCTTTTGTACATGGGGGTTTTAATCACTTTACATAGGGATAGGGGTAATTGGTTTTGGATACTGTTGAGATATGTTTGTTGGAATCGTTTGTTGAGGGTTGTTGCTAGTTAACAGGAACAATGGAGACGCAGTCCCTGAATAACAGACTGGATTGTTGCTAAG
>WYDI02030639.1:0-21349 GCA_009867235.2 Psittacus erithacus
AGTGGTTTGTGTTATACCTTAGTTACTGGATTGTTCTTATCTCAACCCGTGGGAGTTACATTCTTTTGATTCTCCTCTCCATCTCTCTGGGAGAAACAGGGGGAAAAAGGAAGGAGTGAGAGAGCGGCAGCGTGGTTCTGAGTTACCAGCTGGGCTTAAACCACGACACCAGACCATTTACACTGTAAGGTTTGTGGCAGGAAGTGTCCATGATGATGTGTTTGCACTATGCCTCTAAAAGAGGGACCTGATATGGCTTTAGCTGTTACCATAAAGCAAACACAGATTAGTTTGTTCCATAAAGCAAACACAGATTAGTTCCTTGTCTTGTACATATGGAGAATAGTGGAGAAAATTTATTGTTGGTTTTGCCTCTTGTTACAGAAAAAATCCTGGAGACTTCTTGAAGGTCTGAATCAAGGCTGTAGCGTAGGTCTATCTTTCTTTGTGCATTAATTGAAAGATTTGATTTTCCCTGGCCCTTATACTTCTAAATGTAAAAATCTCTGTGGGAGCCTTACAATTCTGTGCTTAAGAAGGTGGAAAATTGTTTTAAGAGCTAAGCCTTACTTCCTCCACTGGCTTAGGAATTTGGAGTCAGCAAGAGGAGTCAGATGCAAACTCACCCATGCATGTCTTCTTATCTCTTGTAGCTGAAGCCAGCAATCTGTTTTCCATTCATTTCTTCCCACTTTTTGCTGAGGGGCTGGCTGCTGAGACTAACCTTGCTCCCAGACAGGAAACAACCATGCAGGAAATGGAAAGGTGTGGAAGTGTTGCAGCCTTCGTGGAAGTCCTAGGAATGACCTTGAATCCTCCCCACTTGTCAGTGACTTGCATCCGTCCTGCATGGATCACAACGGCATTTCTGCAGCTGGATTGCTGCTTTGATGCCCACAGCTACTTTGCTTTGGTGCTTGTCCTTGGTAAATTATACTGGAAAAGATCATGGTCCTTTCCAGATCATCCAGGTTGAGAGACTAGAGGAAAGCAGGCTGGTTACTCCTCTGCTCCTGGCTGGGTTTTCCTCTGAGGAGGAGACAGCCAGGTGTGCAGTCAGGCATAGGATCAGGGATACTCCTGCTGTCCTGGGGTAGTGCAGGTGCTGGCAGGGAGAGAAGGAACTGTAGAGAAAGGGTGGTGCTCAGACATCAAGGGGTAGCAGATTTCCATCTGGATCTGTAGCACTTGGTGGGGAACCGGCAACACCTTGCTGGTGCTGTGTATGCTTCATTTTGGCTTTTAGGAATACCTATTAAAGGTGAGGTCCTGGTCCCCTTTGTATCAGAGGCTCTGTACCATTTTCCCTCAGCATTCTGGACAGATTCCAGTTTGAGTAAATACAACTTGCATGCCTGAAATCCCTCCTCTGAAAAAAAACCCAAACATGAGCAGTTCTGAAAATTGAGGCACCGTATTATATATTTCCCTAGAACATGAGATGATGAATTCAGTGGAGGGTCAGGAGAGCTGACGTTGTCCTGACAGGTAGGAAATAAATCAATCTGTCTGTCTGCAGACACACACACTTCAAAAAAGCCATGACCTATCTGTTACAGCCTGGAACAGCCTGAGTTCATGCCTCGTCTCTGTACAGGCTCAAATACTGCTGAGTTTCTCAGCCACAGCATTAAAATCAGAGCTGGTCCCTGCCAATGTGGTGACTAGATTTACAGTGGTGCTTCTCTGATGTAGTATCTGGAAAATAAGCATGGGGATGCCAGAAGTTGTGAGTGGTAGGGGCTGGAGTTCTTGCTAGGTTTCTTGCTCCAAGATAAGTATGTTCATTAACTGCTTCAGGCTGAGTGTTGGAGAAATATGTTATTTGGCCTGTGTTAAACAACAGATTATTTTTTGGGAAGTCCCAGAAGGATTTCCTAGCCCTGCTAACCCTTCAAACCGTGTAGTTTAACTTGTTCTTCTACTGAATAAAGTTCAGCCTCTCAAGGTGAATTCATTCCATGTGAACCCTGTGTGATTGCCTGGAATAAATTAGTCTCTGCACCACTCTGCTTTGTAACTGGGAGCAGAAATGCTACTGTTCTACGATCCAGAGCACCATGAGAAAAAAACAAACCTTCCTTTCTTCCCCGCAGAATAAAACAATAATTTGGAAACACTTTAATTTGCTTGGAGTAAATGTCAATAGCTGAATTCTTTGGAGATGCATGTCTGCATCAGGGATGGGGAAATCCAGCAGAGACATGGCTCCAGGGGGAGACCTTTGACTTAACTATTTTTTTAATTGAATTATCTTAACTGGTCTGTCTTTCTGACACTGGGGTTGGGGACAATGGTGTGGAATTTCTGTCTGTTGCATGGGAAACACTCGCTGCCCCAAGTTGTGACACAGCTTTAGCTCTGAATGAGGTGAGCAGCATATTCTCAAGTCATATAGCAGCTCTGCAACTTGGTTTTTAGGATTGAGAACCCTTGCTGAACTCCACAGGGGCTTAAAAATCTGCATTTCCAACATGAAGCCTGAAGCAAACAGCTACTCAATGAGTTTACTGAGCCAGTGTGTGCACTGCTCTTACTGGATGCTGCTGTGGGTCTATTACACCTAATAGCGGACAAGTAAGTTAAAGACCCCAGTCTTAACCTGTTTGGTGCTCCAGCCTGGGCACGGAGAAGTGGTTAAAACCTTGACTGATGAACCTGTCATGGTTTTCCTGTTTTTTCTTTCCAATGCACAGCTGGTTTAACCCTTTCCCCTAAGTTGTACCAGTGCTAATGGCCCTGTGAGGAAGAGATGAACCACAGATTCCCTGGAAATGCATTGTTCCGCTGGAAAGAATAAAAGTGATTCCAGTAAAATATGTGAAAACAAGAGGTCTAAAGCAGAGAACATCTTTCTGTAATGCTGCTTCTGGGCAAGTCATGTAAACTGCCTCTCTCAATTCTTTCATGAAGTAAAGTTTCATCCTCTCTCACCCTGTCACTTCCTATAAAATCTTTTTTGGCAGCTCAGGAATTCTGGACACCCATCTCCAGCAGTTCATTTGTGATGCTTCCCTGCCCATCATTATAATATCTGACACGAAAAGGGCAGTCGTTTGCCATTGCAATTGCTGCTGCTTCTGAGAACACCCAGCTATGCGTTTTTTTTCCAAAGCACCTCCTGGTGTCCCTCAGGAGTTGCTGTGTGGTACGGCTTTCCCTTGTGCAACTACATATAGTGTGCATATATATTTGCTTGTTTGCTTTTTTTTATTAAGAAACTTTAGCAGGTTTACAGTTTAGGAATCACACTCACCATTCATAACATGAAGGACACAAAGATGGAATAATCCATCTTAAAAGCTACAGAGAATTTGTTGTTACAAAAGCTCCTCAAAGAAAGGGAAAAAAAAGAATAAATAAACTTCTTTAAAATACTCAAGAAAGGGTCTCAGTTAGACAGCATTCTGTGAACCTACAGTAACCATAGCGAACCAAACAAAAGACAGTAGTAGTAAGTAGTATCCTTGGTGATCTGCTTAAGCAACTTCTTGCTTTTACAGTAAGCTGAAAAAAAGGAGAACAGATGGGTTCAAAGTCTGCTGCAGGATCTATTGAATGACAAGAAGCCTTCTCTAATGCAAGAAAATGGACTGGAGTGTTAATGCAAAGTAGGACCAGGGGTGGCCTTTGGGATTTTCAGGAAAGGGCAGTGGGCATGGAAGGCTTTACTGCAGCAAAGACAACTGAAGGGACTTGAGTTCGCATCAGCCTCAGGAGACTATTGAGGCATTCTGAAGTGGGTGTATTTCAGTAGAGGCCAGCTTGGCAGGGAAGATCTTGGTCTCTGCTTCTGAAAGAACCAGCTAGGTATGTTTGTGGAAAACAGAAGGAAAGCAGTGTATGTGGGGGAGATGCTGAAGTCACAGAAATTTGATGGGATTTCACAGGAAGTAGATGGTTTCACATCATGTAGATGGTTGGTGAGACACCATCTGGAAGGGGGTACTTCCCTGTTGCATGGTTCTGTCTGTCACGGGCTCTGCCAGGATCAGAGCCTGTGAGACAGGAATTCATAAAGACAGCCCCTGGAATGAGAGCCAAGACGTGGATCATCATCACCCACAGAAAGCTCACACGTTAAATTGACAGGACAGACAAAGGCTGTAAGGATTGTGTCCATTTTACAGGTGGGAAACTGAGGCACAGAAACCAAGTATCTTTATGCTGTGGACAAAGGTTCTGCTGTACAGATGCTCCTGCTGGTTTCAAGGAGAGGGGTTCTCCACATGTGGCAGTGCCTGGGCAGCTGCACTGAAGACCAGCCATTGAATCCAGCCCCCTAAGGTTTAGCCCAGCCCATGAAGTCCAAAACCAGCCTAGTTTTTAGGTATTGCTCCACCATAACTCCTTCATTACTCAACTTGGCAGAGGAGTTGGCTCAGTCCAGCCCAAAACAAAAAAACCTAAGTCATTGGCAGGCTCCAACTGACTCCTCCTACACCCACAAAGTTTGTTGGCTGCATATCACCTGTTTTTTCTCAGCTTAAATAAACCATAAGAGGTCTTACTGGCTATTGATTACGTTTCTTATGCAAGTGACTGTTAAGGGTGGTTTTGACAATGCTGTGACTGCTTGAGCTACTCCAGGACACTTAAAACAACAGGCTGTATTGCTGGCTCTGCCCTTGCTGCCTGACAGCACCTAGAACCACTTGAGTTTCAGGGAAGATCTGAAGAGTTGTCTTCTCATTCCCTCTCACTTGGGACCTGGTCCGCAGCATGAGATGTCGGCTCAGAGACAGTAACCACATGCAGAAGTGGCCTGCCCTCGTGTTATTTGTCTGCTTTGCAGGATCATCCATCCTTAACTACTCCATGCATCACAGAGCCAGCACAGTCCCATCCTTGTCTTTGTTCAGCCTTGCCCAGTGAAGCAGGTGTTCATGTAAATAGGTTCCATGTATGCTGAGGTTTGTTTGCTTTGTTGGTAATTGTTGCACTGGGTAGAGATAGAGCTTTGTGTTTATAGTGTAGCTGGTTTTGTTTGAATCATTCAGTCCCTTTCTTGCAATGTCACCACTCCTTAAACATAAATATTTTTAGAGGCATTCAGAGAGAAGAAATGAACGTGGAGCATGTGAGATAGTGCCTTGTTTCTGGACTTTTGTTGGAAACCTCGGAGTCTTTGGACTCTGAATGGCAGTGCCAGGTCACAGGCCTCTTGTAAATGTTTTCCTCCAGGAACTTTAAGGAATTTGAATCCAGGGAACTCCAGCCAAATCGATGACACAACTGTACCAAAGCAATAGGCACATGAGAGGCTAACAGATTATTAACAGATGAGGTAACTGTGTAAAGAATCAATCCATATCTCCATTGATATTCTCTCTAGGTATGTAGGTAATATGGTTTCGATGCTGCCATCAAAAGCTTCTAAGCACAAAGATGTGGGTCTTGGTTTAGGTCTCTGTGGATAATTTAAGCACACAGGAGCAAAGCAGATCATTCTTAGCCTCTGGAATTACTCGCAGGTGACTCTGTACTCATGCTAGTAAATGGTCCTTAAAGGCATTCTTTACTAGGGCTCTGTGGCTGCTATATGGCCTTGCAAGCTGCAGTTTAAGAGCCTTTGACATGGGTAGAATCTGGAACACCTCAGGATTTGAAGAAAGATTTCTTTCAGGGCTGCTTAGAATATTAGCAACCTCATCAGAACTATTGTGGGGTTGAGACTTGCCTAAAAGTCTTCAATTTTGCATTACTTATAAAGGTGATTATGGAAGAACCCAAATTTTCAGTAAAAGAGAGGAAAAAAAGAAATGTCTAGCTCATGTAATTGCAAAGGGAACCTTAAAGCAGTGATCCTGCAGAGTGAAAAAAACCTAGAATATAAATATAATAGAAACTAGAATATAAATACAATTTGGATTACTAGAGGATAAAGCAGGATTTTGTTGATTTTTTAAGGTCAAGGTTCATCAAGACAGAAGTTAATACAAATGCTTCTGATGGGTGTCTCAGCCTTTGAAGTAGTTGCCATTTGTTACAGGAGACATTTTTCCAGGAATGCCTTTTCTCCATTGTATGTGATATAACATAACAAAACCAAAAAACCCCTGCTGTTGAGTGTATCACAAGTTAATCTAACCCATAGTGTCTTGCTCTATTGTATTCCATGGAAACGATACCAACCTCTTTTCCTCTACAGGAGCAACCAACTGGAGCAATACTGCATCTTTAGTTTGATATTTATTTATGATAAAGCAAGATCTAATGTTTCATCTCACCCTTCCTGATAATTGTGATATAAGGCTTTTTATATGAAGCCTCATTCCTGTGGTTTTATTCATTCTTAACAAGAAAAGAAAAAAATCATTCATCAGTGGAATAATTTCCTGGTAGCATGAGTGACAATGATTTTTACCTGCCTTTGTGAGGGGACTCAGAGAATTTGTTAGCTAATGTTTGCGAAAGTTAGATTTTAAGTTTTAGGTGTGTGAGCTGGAATATTATTGTTCAGGAGAACAGACTGGCTTTGCCTGTGAGAAATCACCATTCAACACTGAAACTAATGTTCAGGTAAGCATCTACAACTGCTGAGTTACATGTCTGGGTTATGGCTCAATTACACATTGCCTGGCATGACTTGAAATAAAAGTAACTTCCAGCAGCGTGTGTGCAATTTCACTGCTCAGGAAATGGTATCCCTGCAAAGAGCAGCCCTTCCCCTGGCTGGCTCAGAGTCTTAATATGATTCAGATACATTTCTGTGTCTCAATAAGATATTTGGGAAGGTGAAGGCCTGAAGGAAGAGATTATCCTTCTGAAGGAGCACACAAAACAGAGGAAAGTGCCCTAGGATTCTCCTTCTGCCTTTGCCACTACATAGCTTTGAGCAGCCTGCTTACTTTGTCCTAAAATTAAAATAATTTTCTACTTCCTTTAAATCCCTAGAGGTGCTGCATGCCGTAGACTACATACACCTATGTCCATCTGCTTTGTAGCTGGCCAGTAAGTAAGAAGCTCATGTTTGTTGATCAGCCAGCTATAGTATGAAAATGAGCTTGAACAAAAGCATCACATCCAAGCTCTTCTAATCCCAGCTTTGCCCTTGGGCTTGTGCCTGGGTGCTCTCATCAGGAGATGCTCCATGGTGGTTGTGCTGGCATTTACTGCTTCCAAATACCAAAGACTTTTCAGGCTTATTCAAATCAGTGCTTCTTGGCATGATTAATTTGGCTGCTGATCCCCTGCTTCCATCCATAAGAAACGTAGGAGAGGCAAGCACGGACCTTTGAAGAAGCTGGCTGGCAAAGGGAGACAACACTTCTTGTCAGAGAGCTGAGTCTGGGGCTGATAGACCCATTTCCTTCAACAGAAATACAGACTCAGCTCTGCACGTGATAGTAAAACTGTGGCAGGCATGTCTCACCATTTCTTTCTCCTCTCTTTCCTGTGCAGATAGAAGAGGGAAGTAAAGCAGACTCCCTGCCTTCCAAGCTGCAGGCTGGTGATGAAGTGGTGAACATCAATGAGGTGGAACTCAGCAGCTCCAGGAGAGAGGCCATCTCCCTGGTCAAAGGGTCCTACAGGAAACTGAAGCTAGTCGTCCGCAGGTAGGCAAGACCCAACACTCCTTCCCACCCTCTCTCCTGCCCTTGCAGGGTATCACAGTCATTCCCCTCACATCTCCAGCTGAAAGCCTCTGACTTGGCCTGGTCTTGGCAAAAGCCTTGTTTTAAGCACACATGCATGAGCCCAAGCAAATGTTTGTTTGTCTCAGGAAACGTATCTATGACTTCTTTGTCACTGATACCTCCAAGCATGTGAAATACTTACCCATCTTTCTTCCACTGCTCCCCTGCCACATGACAATCCAAGAATGCCTGTTCAGTGATTTACAAGCAGTCCCATCTTCCCTCAAAGTGCTTGGGGCTCTCTGTGAAAGGGTGGCAGTTCTGTACCTAGCTGTTGCCTCATGTGCTGCATGTTATCACTGTTGCTGTGACAGCAGATTTCCACTGGCCTCAGCAAAATTTGGAGCTGTTTCATGCAGGTGAGTGGCAGAATGGCTGCACTGACCAAGAGCAGTATGACCAATATTGTTCTCAGGATATGATCTAGGGAAAGAGCAGCTATTTCAGCTGCATCTTTTGAGCCACAGCCTTTGTGATATCACTGAATGAGTTGTATCTCACACCTCACGTATCCTGCATCAACATGAGAAATAACTGTGTTTGTTTTGGGGTCAGGACACAGAACCTGAATCTTGATGTGCAGATTGAATCAGAGATGTTTGAATCTGGAACTGGGGGCATTAAAGACCTTTATAGAGATGCTTCTTTTATGTTTTTTACTGTGTGCATGTCCCAGCAGTTTTTGCTGTGTCAGTTATGTGATAGCTGGTATCACTTTATGGAGAGCTCTGTCCTGAATTTGCACACTTAGTCAGAAGGGAATTTGGGTCAAGATCAGCATTGCTGAGGAGCTGTCATTAGCCAAACAGAAGGTGTCAGCTTGGATTGCTAAGTTGGAACAAGTAACATCTGGGCAGTGTTGTCCAAATAGGGCAGCAGGTACCAACAGCTCAGACACCCTGCTGCTCTCTGGAGTGTATATTGTGCTTTTGCTAGCTATGTTCTGTTATCTACCTGAAGTGCTTTTAGGAACTAACAATGAACTTAGGACAAATTCTGAATATTCATATACAGAACTGTTATATGCTTTATGTAGCCATTGGTAAATATTTTTTATTGTAAGCCTATGTAGATTGTAGTCCAACTCTATTGACTGAACAAAACGCTTAATTCAAACTAACTTACCAAAATTGTGAAAATAGAATCCTTTTGCCACAGTTTAGTTTTATTTTTGCTGAGATGAACCGGTAAAATAATTGGTTCTTTTTAGTGTGAATTGAGAATCGTTTCTGACATTTGATCTGTCCACCCAAAAGGTAAAAAGAAAAGGAAAGAGAAAAGGGTAGACAAACAAAGCCTGGAGTCCCATTGCAAGTGTTTCATCCCAGAACTCCTCTCCACTTCACTTGGGTATTTTCATTAGTGGCGTTCCTATGGTGGAGACTGAACCCTGCCTGTGCTGCCTTCAGCAGCCTACAAACTGAGAAAAGTACATTAGGAGGGTTGGTTCCTTGTGTTTTAAAGAAGACACCAGGATTCAATAAGCACTCTCTCTGCCTGGATATGTATGCACACACACATAAACATACGTGCACAGATGCACATATATGTATACACGTGTATATGCATAGATGTCTTTATACACAGGGGAATGATATACTCAAGGTCAGCAGTGTCATAGCCAGGCCAAAATTCAGCACTTTCTAATATTTCCTTGGGAGGTCCCTGAATAACAGAACCTTAAAAATCTTTGAGGCCTCTTTCTTCAAGCTGAAAGAGAAGAGAAGCAACATTTTACTTTCCTTGACTAGTTTTTCACACGCAGAAGGAACCCCAGTGGGCATCCATCACATTGTTCTTGTTACGGTTGATGAGTTACTGAAAGAGGAGGTGATCCACCTGTGCAAAAATCAATAGACAGCAGTCTTTCATGTTCCATAATTACACTTCACAGTGTAATGCAATAGTTTCTCTCTCCACTATTTTGAAGTTCCCAAGACCTTTTCACCTTTTCTTCTCCTTTTTAATGAGTATGCAAGAGTATTTAATGTTTTCCTCATTTGGAATACTATAGTGAGTTTGAGGAAAATTTGTTTCAGAGCCTTTAATGATTTCATTCCATCACTACTAGAAAGATCAAGCACCTTAACTTTAAGAAGTGTTACATTCACATACTTGCTAAGGTACTTTAAGCCCTTTGTTCATGTTTAAAGTTCAGTGACAATCCATAAACTTTGAACTGGAAAATTGCAATTAGGAGCTAAAAGCCCAGCCTTCAGTTCAGGTAACTGGACACAGTCCCAGCTGACCCTGCAGTTCTGGCATGAAAGCAGCAAAAGAACAGAGAGGTGAGGTCCTGACTGCTTTGTGGGCAGTGGGTCCCAAGCTGCTCTGAATTCTCTCCATGTCACCTAAGGTGGCCTCCAGACAAGGTAGAAGACAAAGATTTTTGTCTCCAGTGCTAGAGGAAAAGTGGATGAGAGGGGATAAAAGAAGGATCCCAGAGAAGAATGGTGAGAAAGAGGAAATCAGTGAGGGGAAAGTGAGCTTCTGCATTAAATAAAAGCTTCCAACAATATGAAATCAAATAAGGCAAGATGCAAAAGAAACAAATTAAGGGAAGCAGCTCAGTGAGAACCTGATCCACGTGGTGCCTTCATCTCAGTTAGGGGGGTGCTCTGGGGCAGGCAGCATATCTCTATGATGAAATGTGAACAAACACAGGTTTGCAAGCCAGACTTAAGGTAAAGCTACAGGATGTGCAGATTATCTTTCCCTCAGACATAATGAGTTTAACCATTAAGACTGGTAAAGGGAGCACTAGCATGCCTCACACTTGGGTTTGTTTTTTGTTGTGCGGCCAAGAAGATGATGTTTTGCAGCACTATATCATATGAAAAGAAATAATTTTTGGAGTGGTTGAGATGCTAATATTTTGTAAATTGTCTGTAATGTTTTAGTTAATGTGGATTAGGGTTGCTTGCTGCAAATACCAGCAACTGAAAACTCCCTGACCAGTCATTTGTGACCTGAATTTTTGGTCTGTAATTTCAGTATCATGAGAGCTGTTGCTTAGGGAGTGACACAAACTCAGACTGACAGGGACTTTACCCTTTAAAAGTCATATGCAAACAATAGCAGTCTGCTTGGTGGATGTGGCTTGGTTCTTCCCAAAGCATATTCAAGGTCATCATGGTTTTGAAGGTTTGGTGGCTTGTTTTTCAAAGTTAAAACCCAGGAGCTCTATGTAGCAATGTTATGCGTTACCAGACATGATGATGGACAGAAAGCACAGATGGGTTTTATTCAGATGTATTGTAGCGAGACCATCAGAGGAGCAACAGAATACATTCAACCCACTCGTACACATGTGTAGCCCACGTAGCATACTCAGGTTACTACTTAATCTTGGTTTTTATTTCAGGACAAAGGTAAGCTTTTAGAACCAGTGGCAGCAGAGCGAGCCTCTACTTGTGTTGCTAAGCAAAAATTGATGTTACAACACCTTGTTAGGTCTGTAGACAGACTGAGACAATGATGTGTCATTTCCCTTGGAATGCCATTTGCAAAGCTCAGAACTGATGTGTTATTCATCAGCCTGTTGTTCAGTTTAACAGAAGAAAAGAGTGGGAATAGTTTCAATGAAGGGAATAGGAAGGGAAAATCAGAGGAAATTCAGTATAAGAAGAAACACTAAAATAAATAGATGAGAAAAATTACCTATTTGACAAGGATAATTAATATTAATGGATATGAATGGTTACAAATTAATAACCAGTACCAGACAAGTTATTATAAGGACCACAGTCTGCCTTTCACTCCTGGGCAAACATCCTTCTGACATCAGGAAGGAACTTGCAGTAGGACAGACATGTGAAGCTATGAATTTTCTGCTTCCTTGCTCATGGATTTACAGTAGGGCAAAGGCAGAGGATGACTGAATGAACTCTAGTGATAAGTAAATGCTGTGCCTGTTCCCTCAGACGATCTTTATTTGGGAGACAACTGTTAAAGGATTTTTCATTGATGCTCTCTACCTGCATTTTGTTTGTCTCCTCCTCAGCTTGGGGGCCCCCAATGGCAATATTCAAACATTATCCTTAATCTGCTTCTTTAACAGGGCTGCTCATATCCCACTTGTTTAAAAAGCTGTTCCTAAAGACAGTTCCTTTCTTTCTGGCCATTCCTTGCTACATCGCTGGGCCTGTTTTGCCCATTCATTTCCAGGACAACAGTCCCAGACGTGTGTTCATTCCTGTAGACCTCAGGTCTGCAACTGCTGTGCTATGAAGAAGCTTGTGCATACTTCACACTTCATTATGCTGAAGCCAGAATAAGGCAGAGTAAAAGCTTCTCTGCATCTCAGGGAACTGAAAATCTTATTGAGTGTACCTTAGGTACATTTTCTAGTCCCTGGTAAGCTGAGTTACGATTTCCTGCATTGCATATCTTGAGGGCAAGGTGAATTTAGTTTGGTGGTCTATTCTAATCCTTTTTATGACATCTGGTTATTAAAGCATTTAGAATTGTGCAACAAAATTGCCTGTTTTCTCCTTCCTCACCTTTTAATATAGAGCTTTTCAGAAAAAAGCACATTCATTTCTTTTCGATATATTTCATAGCTGAGCAATCAGGCAAAAACGGTACTGCTGCTTGAGTGTCCCACTAGCCAGATCAAATTGCCACAATTAAACAGAACTGGGGGGGGGGGAACAGCCTTTCAAATGATCACAAGAGAGACAAGATAGCACTGTGCAACAGGGAAGGACAAGCGTCACTCACTGGTGTTCAAGGCCAGGTTGGAGGGGGCTTGGAGCAACCTGGTCTAGTGAAAGGTGTCCCTGCCCATGGCAGGGCATTGGAACTGGATGAGTTTTAAGGTCCCGTCCAACGTAAACCAGTCTGGGATTCTATGATTTAATTTTGTAGTGGGAAATCTGCCTACTGTCCTCAGCAAACTACCTTAGATAGTTGATCTTTAACCAGCTGGAGTGTTTGAGAGCTACAAGCCACAGAAATAGGCTTAGTTGTTAAATTGTGAAAGGCAGGTTATTTTTTCCAGTTTGTTTTTTTCTGTCGCTTCCTCTCCAACTTCAGTGCCTAAGCAGAGTTGGGTGCAGTTAAAAAAAGACTGAGGCCTTTTCAGTTGTATCACTTCAATCTAATTGTGTTGTGCATGCTTGTATCAGCTGAGGATAAGGCTCAAAATGTAGGCATTGCCTGGTCTGCTTTACAGTTACCACAGTGGCCTACAGCAGTTGCCAAAAATAGTCTTTTCCAGAGGTCAGTAAGCAGGAATGGCTGTCATACTGTCATACTGTTTACATAGTTTTACATTCAACATGTTGGTAACAGCAGCAATTAGATCACTGAGGCATGGTGGCAAATATAGCTGTTCTGCAAATATCATGCTTGAAGGGAACTACAATCGTGGGGACAGCAACTCTCAGACTCCCTATCTAACGCAAGCACCGCTTGAACTAAGGCCTCCTACAAGCCATTACTTAGAGTTGCTGTGGCATTCACCATTGCCTAGTGCAGGGAAGGCTGAGGTGAAAACATGAAGTCATTTGTGAGACAACGGGATATTGTGAAGTGACCCTGACATGCGCTCTTTGGTCCTTGTTCTTGGTGCTATAAAGCAGCTCCACTGACTTGAATAGAGTTCAAATGAGTTTCCTCAGGCCAGAATCTAGTCCTTTGATTCTTTAAACTCTTAGATCCAGCATCAGTCTTGGTTAATGAGTGCAAAGCACTATTAAAATTTGCCAGTGGAACAGCAAGTAAAACTTTTATGCAGAGAATTACCAATGTTTTAGGCCCTTACTCTGCCCACAGTGAAATGCAGGAGTCCTGCAGAGCTCTTCTGGGGTGTTATTCTTAGGGTTCAGGCCAGCACATAGTTTCTGACCTGGGATGTGAGGGGCTCTGATGGTGACACTTGCATTTACAGAGCCAGTGAGATGGCATGAAGTATGTATCTCAAAGGAGCTATGCTTTACCACAAATGTGTACACCTCTGAGACACACAACATGTATGAATCCTCTGCTCATGCCCATCAGCAGCAGTTTGAATGGAGATCTGATGCTTTGGGCTTGGTGCCAGTCGTCACTGTCATTGCAGGGGGGTTGGACTAGATGACCTTTGATGATCCCAAACCATTCTGTGATTCTTTGGTAAGATAGATGCTGCAATTAAACTGTGTGGCTGATACTGCTCCTGATACTTATGAACTAAAGCTTTATTAATGCCTTTACATGTCCCAAGGGTGTCTGTTTGCCCAGTACGCATAGTATGTTTCATATAAAGTGAAGGACATTTGACTGTATCATCTGTCTCTTTCAGGGATAACTCTGTAGTGAGGTGCAAGTAGAGATACATACATAACAAAGATCAGTATTCAAGGCAGTTGATTTTCTATTTTCAGTGTTAGTGGTTGATGGGTTGTGTCTGCTCAGCAGTTCCTTCAGTTCTTTTCCGTCTCAAAGAGACTTTAGCTAGAAATACAAGTCAAATAAAGGAGGAGTGGGGATAGAAAACATTATCCTCATTTTTCCTGTTGTGCTAAAAACTGTACAAAAAGAAAGGATTAAGCTTATCCTTGGCTATAACCATAATCTGTGTGTTCGTTTTCATGCTTCCCTACAGATTCCCAGTGTCACTTGGGTTATTCATATATTGTTCTCTTGGCACATCCCTGTCTCTGGGCCTCCTCGCCTCAACAAGAGCTGGGGGAGATGCTAGGGGAAGTACGCTGCAATCCTGAGACCAGGAGTGTCAGAGGGGGACTGGCTAATTCAGGAGCTGAGCAGACTGTGAATTCATGCAGGGGTATCTATAACTGAGATTTTAGACTCAAAGTGTTGAAGTGTGGAAGGAAGATGTCAGTGCGATTGAAAGCTGAGGCTCAGGGCCGAGTCAAGCCCATGGAAATTGGTGGAAAGATTCCCACAGACTCAGAAAAGCTTTGGCTTAGACCCTCACTGAGCCATGATTTCCCTCACTGACCAGGAGAAAACGGGCTAT
This sequence comes from Psittacus erithacus, assembly GCA_009867235.2. Classification (NCBI taxonomy): domain Eukaryota; kingdom Metazoa; phylum Chordata; class Aves; order Psittaciformes; family Psittacidae; genus Psittacus; species Psittacus erithacus. The sequence goes on from WYDI02030639.1 coordinate 14,608, forward strand.
TCCTAGAGAGAGGGGAGGCTGCTGGCATTTTTACAAAAAGCCAAGTGCCAACACAATTCTTCAAAGAACTCTGTGGACTAATCCTTTCCTCTTATGACACTAATGTAATTTTGTGGTGAATTTGATGGCATGCCAAAAAAATTGCATCGAATAAATCCAAGTTTTGTTAATGAAATTAATTAGAATAGGCATTGGCTCCCACCCCACTCTGTAGCTGTGCAGGAGCATGAGTCCAAAAAGCTGTGCTGCGGTGTGGTTATTATTTGTTCAGGGGTGATGACTAGGGGAATGGGAGAAAGGACACGCACATGGAAGTTTTGAGATTGACAGCCCAAGGGGGCAAAGCTGGCCTTACCCTGGCAGAGGGCTGGCAGGGTGGTCTTGTGACTAGCGCTGTTGTATGTTCAAGTTGTGAGCTCCTCCACAGCTTTCCAGTGTGCCTTCTGTCATGTCACCTTATTTCTCAGATCCCCAGCTGCCAGGTATCACAGATCATAGAACCATAGGCTGGTTTGGGTTGGAAGGACCCTTAAAGCTCACCCAGTTCCAGCCCCCTGCCATGGGCAGGGACACCTTCCACTAGACCAGGTTGCTCCAAGACCCATCCAACCTGGCCTTGAACACTGCCAGGGACAGGGCAGCCACCTCTTCTCTGGGCAACCTGTGCCACCCTCACAGGGAAGAACTTCTTCCTCAGATCTCATCTCAAACTCCTTTGTTTCAATTTGAACCCATTCCCCCTCATCCTGTTACTCCATGCCCTTGCAAAAGGTGTCCCTTCAGCTTTCTTGTTGAGCCCATGAGGTACTGGAAGCTGCTCTAAGATCTCTCTGGAGCCTTCTCTTCTCCAGGCTGAACAAGCCCAGCTCTCTCTCTGTAATAGAAGTGCTCCAGCCCTCAGAGCATCTTCGTGGCCTCCTCTGTATTCACTCCAACAGCTCCACATCCCTCTTGTATTGGGGGCCCAAGAGCTGGACACAGGACTGCAGGAGGGGTTCTCACCAGAGCGGAGCAGAGAATCTCTGTTGTGTGAGATTTTCAGACTGGGAGGGGGTTTTTCAAAGTTTATCTTTTAACACTAGTAAAATCAGCCTTCAGGTGGAGTCTCATATGAGGAGACATCTCCTCAGCTAATGCAAAGGTGTACGACCAGCCAAAGCCCATCAGGTCCTAGCCCATTGTTTGTACAGTGTTCCTGAGGTCTGAACATCCTGTTCCCAGGTAGGTAAAGGCTTTAAAATGTCCTTGTTGGGTGAAGCTCATAAGTCTAAATATCTCAAGCATCAGTATTTTCATTCGAGGAGTTTTCTGTGCAGTTCCTATTTCATTAGGAAGGGTAGATGCTAAACAAGGGGCAGACAGCTAAGAGGTGAAAAGAATTTCATTTTGACATCACTGGCAACAGCCTTACTGTCTGCGATTTAATTAGCTACAGCTTAGGGCTGCTAGGCTTTTAGAGAATTTTCCACAGTAGATAGTAAATATGAAGAAGATCTAGATACAGTTTTTGACAAAAAGATTTAGACCACCAATGGGGAAAGTATGAAAATGCCACAGAAAACCAAAAATGACAACCTCTATACTGTGTTATCTTATATGAAACATTAGAGACTGACCCCTCACCTGAAGCTGCGTTAGAAACACAGCAATTTCTGGCCACTGCCACTCTGCATTAGCTGCTGCTTTCACCAAGTGCATTTGGATTAATTTGCCTTCTTCAGGCAATAATCAAGCTGGGGTTTGATTTGTCAGAAAGTGACACTGGAAAAGCTGGGAAACGTCTGCCAGTGCTGTACAAAGTGCTTCTTAAGGTATGAACCTCCTGCTTTTGGAATTTCCTGAGGATTTAATTTGGAGCTGGAGCAGATCACGATAGTATGAGGATTTGAACAAACAAGCATGTGTTCTCTGTCTGATCTGTGCCTCACTTCTCTACCTGTGATTGTCTCTAGGCTGACGTTTTGTCAATAGGGCAAATACCTGGACTTTTACAGGCTTTAAATTCAAGAGCTGATTGTAAATATTGGTTTATAAGACATTTGTTGTGTGGTAGCTGGGTTATATATTTATTTTGCTCAGCTACACTAGTTACCAAGGAATATAAGCCAATTTCTCAAAAGCCTTTCCATGCTTTTCTTGCTTGATCCAGAGTTTCCTCTGGGAGGGAGGTGGTGTCAGGAAAGGCTAATGAACTTTAATATAATCCTACTGATATTACCTGATCTAGTGGAAGGTGTCCCTGCCTGTGGCAGGGGGTTGGAACTAGATGAACTTTCAGGTTCCTTCTAACCCAAACCAGTCTGTGATTCTGTGATATGAATTGAGTTTGCCTGATTTTCCTTCAGTAAAATAGATGTCAGGGTGTAGTGGTCACTGTAACTACTTTCCATTTTTTCATGAATGGACTTGAGTGGGTCATACAGATCCCTTGGAACTGTTTCTCTCTTGTGGCTGGATAAATGGAATATTTCAGTCAAAAGAATAATGAAGAGCAGAAACTGCACAGATGGCTTCAAATGGCCTTTTATATGCATAAATGTTCTCAGTTCAGCAACGGGCAGCCTAACTCCCTCACATAACTGCAGAGTATTCACCTGTATGCACCTGATTAGTGAACCCTGGCTATGCCAATAGCTCTGTACTATGGAATTATTTTATTTTCCAATACCCATTTCTTCAGCATTCTGCCTGCTTTGACTTTGGTGTTGGAAGGCAGACAAGGTTGGTCTTCAGTACCTGCATGTAAAACATTTTAAAGTGGGTTATACCTGCAGAAGTACACCATAACTTTTTTTTTTTTTTCTATTAAAAAGTGCCTCTGCTAATTAAAATCTGAGCTCTTGGTTAAAAAATACATCTTTCAGGAGGTGAAAAGAGCCAGTTAGCTCAGAGCTACTTCTTAGTCTTCTGCGCTTGGCCTGGGGCACTGGTACTGGCTCCTTCTGCTGATAGATGTTTTTATGTGGCATTACTCCTGGCCTGAAATGAAACAATTTGCTCCCCATAGAGAAAACATATCAATCTGTGCAACATATATTTAATATGTTTTCAGCATTCTTTTGGATGTCAAGACAGCTTGGCTGGGTAGAGAGTAACTGAACTTCCCTGGTTGCATCAGGCTGACATCCTCTGTATTCAGGATGGGGCCAGTGTGTTGAGGGCCACCTACTTTTCTGTGCTGTTTCCATGGACTTCATAGGGAGCCATGTGTCCTCAGCCTCCTCCTCTGCTGGAGCTCAGGCTGGGTGCTTTGGCACAGGAGAAGAGACAGTGTTACCCACAGAGCTGATGGTTGGCAGAAGGTTTTTATCCTCCACCCTTACTTCCAATTTCAATTTTCAAATTAAATTGGAGTGGTGAATTTTGAGACAAACGCTGTATAATTCCTGGCTGGCGGAAAACAATCCTTTATTGGGTATAGTTTCTTTTCCTCTCTCTCCCTCCGAAGCCCAGTGTTAATTGTAAGAGGAGGTCAACCCCAGTCTACAGGGAGTCAGGGCAGAGCTGACTGGCACTTTCACTCAGCAAATTTCCCTCGGTCCCTTTCCTCACGGTCTCCGCTCCTGTCTATCAGGCCTGCTGACGAGTGCTTGGTAGGAGGGCAGTAATCTGAGCTGCCTCTGCTGGGCAAACCTCCTGGTTTTTTTACTGTGGGATTAGTTCTGAGGTGCCTCTGTGCGCCGCACCTGTATCTGCAACTTGTTACCTAATTTGCTATGCTCCGGACTCTCCGCTTCTCAGGGCAGTAGTGCCATTCCCTCCTCTGAGGACTGCACTCACCAAATGGCAGGCTGCCTCCGTCCCAAGGATGGGAATACCTGAGCCTTGGCCTGGTGCCTCTGAAGGTAAGTGGCCTCTCAGCAGCTACAGCAAAGCAAGCCGGGCAGGGCTTTGTGCCGGGGGGGGCAGCAGGATTTCGTGGCAGGGAGAAAGATCTCTCCCTAGGTAGAAGGAAAACAGGAGTCTGAAGGACCCTGCTGGTCCTGAACATCATGAGCATCGTAAACTTCAGAGCCAGTGTATGTTCAGGCAGTGCCGTGGCGGGGGTTCAGCTGCTATTGGAGGCAAGCTCACAGCACACAGGGAGCCAGTGCTGAGCTGCTGCTTGGGCTCTGGCACTGTGAAGCTGTTGAGCGGTGTGAGCAAATCTCTTGGGCTCTAGGCTAGAAAAGTGCCAGAAGCTCTCCAATGTCCACTGCTCCTGTAGGCTTCTGAGTACAGCATGTTTAAGGCCATATCCTCCCTCAAAGGGTGCTAATAATGGACTTGGGACACTGAGTCTCATGAGCAGAGGGTCTGACTCAAAATACACACTGTGATGTGGCAGGTGATTTTTAGTTTTACAGTCTGGAAAAGTCTGCTCAAGGCACTCTTTTTGGCCCTCACCCTTCATATGTTGAGAATTGTTTAAAGTTGGTGTCAAACCAGTCCAACGCTTTGTGTCAATGTTTAATAGAGAAGGGCTAGCCATACAGTCTGGGGTATATTCTTGTTTGATTAATACAGTAACATTGCAGGTAGCAGAAAGAGAATGTGAAAGAGGCTGATTCTAGGAGATGGCAATCAGTATTGCTCCAGTATGGGCCTGTACAAATTTACATTCACCAAAGACCTGTTGTATATTCTGCACACCTATACACCCTTTTAGATTGGTTGTGACTCATAAAGTTAAGTTCATTGAACTTTGATTTTCATTATTTCCTGAGACACTAACTCCTTCAGTAAACCCATTAGATGATCTTTAAACTCATTACCTGCTTCATTGCTATTAGGAGATCTTTAACTTCAGGTTTGTTGGTTGGTTTGTTTGTTTGTTTGGGGTTTTTTTGTGAATATCAGCCAAACCTTTAGCTGTGTGCTTGTGCTGAAACTGTGTTTTTTCTACAGTGTGGTTATCCAGTTGTTCAGTGAAAGCTGGCAGTGTGGGTGAAAGCGTGTTGAAGTGGTGCTAGTGGAATATGGGAGTCTGTGTCCCTCCGTAAAATGGAGTAGGTTTTGGCTGTAGATTATCTGCTGAAGAAAAGCAACTTGGAAGAGCCTGTTCTGAAGTAGAGACACAGCCACAACTTGTGAGTGCAGCACATTGCCTTGCACAATATGCACTTGTTCCAATATTTGAAGAGCAGGGAGATTCTGAAGGCTCTGGGGAGACCTTTAAGTAGCTTCCAGTGCCTAAAGGGGACAGCAAAAAAGCTGGAGAGGAGCTTTTGACCAAGGGCCTGTAGTGACAGGACAAGGGAGAATGGCTTTAAACTGACAGAGGGTAGATTTAGGTTAGACATTAGGCAGAAGTTCTTCCCTGTGAGGGTGGTGAGGCCCTGGCACAGGTTGCCCAGAGAAGCTGCGGCTGCCCCATCCCTGGCAGTGTTCAAGGCCAGGTTGGAAGGGGCTTGGAGCAACCTGGTCTAGTGGAAGGTGTCCCTGCCCATGGCAGGGGGTTGGAACTGGATGAGCTTTAAGGTCCCTTCAAACCCAAACCAGTCTGTGATTCTTTGATTCTATTATTTTGATAATACAACTAGAACTGTTTTCAGCAGCAAATTCTCAGTCACTTTAAATGGCCCCTAAATTTACTCCTTTTGCCTTGCCTGACCCAGCTCTTTAGAACAAAATTCAAAGAAGCATTGGCCAGGGAAAGACTGTTCATACGCTCTTAGCTTCAGTCCTTGGAGCACCCCACTGGCTGCTCACAAGCCAGCTATCCCATCTGAAGAGGACCTGTGCATGGTAAGGGTGTGCATTTTCCTGCCTTCTCTCAGGAGCCCACTTTTCCTAAAGTACCTGCCATCAAGAGAAAAACTAGTCAGCATATGGGCAGCCCTGGAGATGCCTGAGGCAGTGGAGCTGACAGATCCACAGGACATGGGAAGATGCTGTTTTACATACAGAACAGATCCCATTGCCCTGAGGCATGGTCTGATGCCTGCATGGGTGGGCATGTTCCCAGGCTGGAGAGATGTATGGAACCTCTTGCCCTTTGCTGGAGGACCCTTGTACACACATTGTGAGGCTGCAGGGAGCTCTGCAAAGGATGTGACTCTTTCCTAACAGGGGGACTGCAGGTAGGCAGTATTGCGGCAAAGCATTTAGCTGTAAATGTGAACAGTCAGTATAGTGTGGACAGTCATGTACAGGCAAGGGATTAACTTGGGTGCTAGTCTGCTACCTGCTTGAGTGATCTGACATTTCCTGTGGTCTTCATATCAGGTTGTATATGAGCAGGCATATATTTCTTCTCTGTTCCTGGGAACAATTTGAGAAGAGTGGTTCAGTGCTCTGTAGTATTCAATGTGAAGAAAGGTGATGTATACAGTATCTGGAATTTGAAGGGATTACTGAATTAAAGAGATTTCATGATTGCCTCCTTTGAAAGAACTGAAAAAATCATCTAAGAGTGATGCTGCTGTTTTCTCTGGTCTGTTTTATAATCTCTTGAAGACAAGTCTTTCTGAAGCCTTCCAAGGGTTAAAGGCAGTACCTCATAGAAACGCAAGTGGCTGAAGAAATACCAGATATTAACATTTACATTAGTTGCCAAATCCTGGACATTTCTTTCTTCTTTTTAGAAATGACAGCCTGCAGTGACCATTTAACAATAAATGGTAGCAACTTGGCCATTATGGGGCAGCCCATGTGCACAGGCACTCCAGGGCTATGCCAGCATCTCCTTTGTTCAATAAAAGTAACAGCAGGAATTTGATTAAAGGCTGATTGAAAAAGGGGGGGGGGGGGGGGAAGGGAA